>RCUC01148673.1:0-50599 GCA_003697995.1 Taxidea taxus jeffersonii | reverse complement strand
TCCACATCATTGGGCATCAGGGAAATACAAATCAAAACCACAATGAGATACCGTAACCTCACACAAGTCAGAATGGCTAAATTCTGCCTAAACAAGTCAGGAAATGACAGATGCTGGCGAGAATGAGGAGAAAGGGGAACCCTCCTACGCTGTTGGTGGGAATGCAGTCTGGTGCAACCACTCTGGAAAACAGCATGGAGGTTCCTCAGAAAATTGAAAATAGAGCTACCTTATCACCCAGCAATTGCACTACTGGGTATTTACCCTAAAGATACAAACGTAGTGATTCGAAGGGGCACGTGCACCCGAATGTTTACTTTAGGGCTTCTTAAGGCAATTAGAATTAGATGATATGACATTCCCATAGTTAACTTAGCTATTTTTTTCTCTCCATTTGGCAGTTTATTGAAATGAAAAATGGAAGTGTGATCATGTGGGCATTAGTAACACCAGTCATTACTGATACATATTATTTTAATATTTTGTTTTTGAGTTTTCACTGTTCTTTCTTAAAATAATAAGTGGAGACAAAATTGAAGAAGGTCTTGAAAAGCTCTTGTTCAACAATGGCCACTGCTCTTCCAGTGCCATGTTCTTTGTTTTTTGATTTAGAAACACATGCTAATTTAATTGAGGGGCCCTGTTTATAATGTGTGAGTATGTGTATGTATACTTATGTGTTTGTATAAATTACAAGAAAGCCTGTGTTCTTTAGATCTCTTCATTTCTCTTCCTCTGACTTTTACATAAAGCCTTTTGTTCAGATTTTAGGAACATGTGCAAATAATTTTTGGTCCCTCTCTTATGGACTTACTGCCTTGTTCTGTGTATAAGTGTTCCTGGTAGAAGAGACTTAAATAGAAAATAATTGTTTTACTTTTTCTTTTCATTGTTTGTTTTAGGAGAGCGTTATGTACCTGGAGTGGGAAATGTAACCAAAGAAGAGGTCACAATGAGAGAAATTATTCACTTGCTTTGTATTGAACCTATGCCACATAGTGCCATTGCCAA
This sequence comes from Taxidea taxus jeffersonii, assembly GCA_003697995.1. Lineage (NCBI taxonomy): Eukaryota > Metazoa > Chordata > Mammalia > Carnivora > Mustelidae > Taxidea > Taxidea taxus. The sequence goes on along the minus strand of RCUC01148673.1, from coordinate 49,588 downwards.
AAATTTACCTGAGAATGTAAGTCCAATATTGTTTTGTTTTTTACTCCATTCACCTTAAGATGGAATTTTTTTCCTTTTTTGTTAATTGGAAACTACTTTGAAGTTTGAGGAAAATCTGTTTGCAAATTTTGCAGATCTATCCATTCTTTAGTGGTATAAACTTTAATTCTGGACTTCTGGGTAGGAACATTTTAGAAACATTATAGCTGTTTGGAAAACATCTCAGAACAAGAAACTCCTTGACTTTTTGTTTACCTTAAAATAAAATTTCTCTTGAGAAAGAGGGAGCTCTGTGAAATACTATTTGAGTAGTGTATTAGTCTGGATCTTCCGAGATGCAGATGTCAAGACAAAACATGTAAGGGTGTATTAGGAATGTTGCCTGTGATAGAAAATGGTGAGGGAGTTTGGAAAAGCTGAGGCATCAGACTGTCAGGCAGGGCTGATTCCAGGGGAAGGAAGGAAGGTAGGTTAGACAGAAGCATTCTAGTCTACTGGTAATCTACTCCAGGCTTCATATCTTCCTCTATCCCAGAGTGAGCCTGAGTTAGTGTCTTTGCTGCCTCTGGGGCCTTCAGTGTCATTCTCAGGGCCACCACAGGTGATACTTATGTTTCTGTGTATACTGATAATCGAAGTAGTAGTCCTAAAGACTATGAGTCTCATATTTTTTCTCCTAAGATTTAATTATGAATTAGAACAATGATTCTTTTTAAAAATTTTTTATTTTTTTCAATTTTTTAAAAGATTTTACTTATTTATTTGACAGAGAGAGAGAGATCACAAGTAGGCAGAGAAGCAGGCTGAGGCAGGGGGAAAAGTAGGCTCACCGCCCAGCAGAGAGCCCGATGTGGGGCTCGATTCCAGGACCCTGGGATCATGACCTGAGCTGAAGGCAGAGGCTTAACCCATCCAGGAACCTAGAACAATGATTCTTAAAAAAGGATTAGACTTATCTGCTATCAAGGTGTTCTGGAGAAGTAGAGAGATAAGCTTGGACTATTGGTCATTTTTCCCAAAAAATATTTGTATCTTTTTCCAGTTCCATTGTTAACTGATTCTCAAACTAACCATTTGATATAACGCCTTCCTAATTTCTGTATATCCGTCTACCAATTTTATAATTATTAATACATTTTAAGACAAAAATACTTTTTTTTTTAAAGATTTATTTATTTGAGAGAGAGCCCATGAGCACAAGAGTGGGAGGAGGGGTGGGTGGAGAGAATCCTCAAGCAGACTCCCCATCAAGTGCAGATTCCAATGTGGGGTCCAATCTCATGATCTAAAAGATCATGACCTGAGCTGAAATCAAGAGTCAAGTGCTCAACTGATTGAGCCACCCAGGCACCCCTAAATTATTTTTTCTTAGCATCTTTCTAGGCAATACTATCAGTGAAATAGTAGGTTTAGATTCTGGATTTTTTTTCCTAATTCATATTAAAATAATTGAGTAACTATTCAAAATTTTAAGAATATATAACTGTGTGCAACCTAAAATAATTTCACATACCACTAGTGATATACATACATGCTTTGCAAAAAGAAAGCTTTAGGGCATACTCTAACTTCATTGCTTATCCCAAGTGCATTATTTTTAAAGGAGGTTAAATATCATAATTTTTGCACAACTATAGGAATCTGTGACTTGATTTGGTATCTTGATTATGTTCTTATCCTGATTTTAAATGACTTCATAAAAAAATTCCTTGATTAAAAAAAAGTTGTAGCCAATCAGAAAATTATTATAATGCAGAAGCCAGAATACATTTGGGCATCTACATGTGTTTTGCTCTAGGTCCCTTTTATGTTATAACCTTGGTTTTAGATATTGGTACAGCATGGACATGTGCTTAAATGATGTGGATGATGAACATATTACATAAAGGAAAGCTCTTTTTCTCTGAACTGTTGGGCGGGTATGTGTGTGTGTGTGTCTGTATGTAGACTTAGATAAAATTTCTTCCCTAAGCAATTTATTTATAGATTTTATTTCTGTTGAGAAATTGGTTCCTGAAAAGAAAGCTAATTGGCTTCAGACCTCATTTTTTTAATATTAGAAGTTGATCTTTTCTTATTGCTTACAAAGTACTCCCAGAATGTTGTTGAAATGTATTTCGGTTCACAATAAGAAAAGGAAAAGTCATAACATGAAGGTAAAAATGACAAAAATATTGTTTCAACAGGAAAATAATGAAACTGGCTTAGAGAATGTCATTAACAAAGTGGCCACATTTAAGTAAGTACTTAATATTTATGCTTATTCTGAAGGTAGACCAGTCTTTGTTCTTGTACTTTGGATACTTTGTAGAAGTTCTGAATTCCTTGCCTGAACTCCCAAGAACAAGAATGGAGTACAGATTAGAAATGGTGAAAATGAGAGGCACACAATAAGCACGTGGTATGTGTTTGTTGAAGAAATGAGTATCTTTGACAGGTGTATGAGAAATAGTCATTGATGATAATAAATGATTTAGATGATAAGACAGTTGACCCTTCAAAACGGGTTTGAATAGCATGGGTCCCCTTATATGTGGAGTTTTTACAGTATAGTACTATAAGTGTATTTTCTCTTCATTACGATTTTCTTAAAAACATTTTCTTTTGTCCAGCTTACTTAATTACAGAACACAGTGTTTAATACATCTAACATACAAAATATATGTATCAATCAACTGTTTATGTTATTAGTAAGGTTCGTGGTCAGTAGTAGGCTATTAATAGTTAAGTTTTCTATTGATAAAAGAAATAGAATATAAAAAAACAAATAGAAAGATATTCCATGCTCGTGGATTGGAAGAATTAATATTTTTAAATGTCCAGATAATTCAAAGCAATATGTAGATTCAGTGCAATCCCTGTCGAAATACCAATAGCATTTTTCACTAAACTGGAACAGATAATACTAAAAGTTGTATGAAACCACAAAAGACGAATAGCCAAAGAAATCTTAAGAAGAACAAAGCTAGAGGTATCACAATTCTAGATTTCAAGATACACAACAAAGAGTACTTCTCATGCTGTTGGTGGGAATGCAAACTTGTGCAGCCACTCTGGAGAACAGTTTGGAGGTTCCTCAAAAAGTTAAAAGTAGAACTACCTTATGATCCAGTAATCACAGTACTGGATATTTACCCAAAAGGTACAGAAACACTAATTCAAAGGAATACGTGCACCCCATATTTATTGCAGCATTACTTATAATAGCCAAATTATGGAAGCAGCCCAAGTATCCATTGATAGATGAATGGAAAAACAAGAGGTGGTATTACTCAGCCATAAAAAAGAATGAAATTGGGCACCAGGGTGACTCAGTCATTAACTGTCTTCCTTCGGCTCAGGTCATGATCGCAGGATCCTGCGATCAAGGCCCACATTGGGCTCCCTGTGCCACAGGAAGCCTGCTCCTCCCTCTCCCACTCTCCCTGCTTGTGTTCCCTCTCTGTGTCTTTCTGTCAAATAAATAATAAATAAAATCTTAAAAAAAAAAAAGTAGAATGAAATCTTGCCATTTGCCCCAACCTAGCCAGAACTAGAGAGTATAATGCCAAGTGAAATAAATCAGTCAGAGAAATACAGATATCATATGATCTCAGTTATATGTGGAATTTAAGAAATTAAAACAAATGAATAAAGGGGTAAAAAGAGAGAGAGAGAGAAACCAAGAAACAGACTTGAAAATAGAGAACAAACTGGTGGTTACCAGAGGGGAGCTTGGTGGAGGATGGGTGAAATAGATGATGGGGAGATTAAGGAGTACACTTGTGATGAGCACTAGGTGTTGCTTGGAATTGTTCAACCACTGTATTTTACACCTGAAACCAATATAACACTGTTAACTATACCGGAATAAAACTAGTTCTTAAAAAAATGGTATGCTATTGGCACAAAACAGGCACATAGATCGATGGAATAGAAAAGAGAGCCCAGAAGTAAACGCACAATTATATGGTCAGTTAAGCTATGGCAAAGGAGGCAAGAATATATAATGGGGAAAACATAAGTGATATTGGGAAAAATTGGACAACTTTATATAAAAGAATGAAACTGGACACTACCTATTAACACCATACTCAAAAATAAACATAGCATGATTAAAGACTCTAATGTGAGACCTAACACCATAAAAATCCCAGAAGAGAACACAGGCAGTAATTTCTCTGACATCGGCCATAGCAGCATTTTTATAAATGTCTCCCGACAGGTGAAACAAAAGTAGAAATAAACTATTGGGGGATGACATTAAAATAAAAAGCTTTCGCACAGTAAAGGAAATCATCAACAAACAAAAAAGCAGTATACATTTGAATGGGAGATTTTATAATTCTTTGATTCTTTGAGATACATGGAATGGAAATAAGATTTTAAGTGGATCAATTCTCGAAATTCAAAAAAATCCTATTGGTAGTGAATTTCTACCTTTTTTTGGTATTATATTCATAAATAAATTACTAGTTTTAAATAACTTAAAATAGGATGTACCTTTTTTATGTTTTAATAATAACATATTTCATTAAAAATTCAGTAGAAACCAAAAGCTGTTTAATGTGCTGAACAAATATGATATATTCCTTTTGGCTTTGATCCTTTTCCTTACAGTACTGTATAAAGGATTCAAATCTGTTTTTTCTTTCTTCTTTCTTTCTTTCTTTTTTTTAAGATTGATTTATTAGGGGGAGAGAGAGAAACAAGTTCACACATAGGGGGAGGGGTAGAGGGAGACAGAGAATCTCAAGCAGACTCCCTGCTATGCACAAGCTGAACACAGGGCTCCATCTTATGACCCTGAGATCATGACCTGAGCCAAAATCAAGAGTTGGAAGCTTAATGACTGAGCCACCCAGGTGTCCCAACACTGTATTTCCATCTACAATTTGGTATCTCACTACCATTTTAGAAAGTCTTAGCAAATTAAGTAGGGCATGAGATCAGGACTATATAATATAAACTTCCTCAGATTTACTTAAATTTCTTAATTATGAAACACAACTTGGCTGTTATCAGGACTTTGAGCTTGCAATGTAGGTTTTTAGTTTTACTGTTGGAATAAAATTAGTCATTTCAGTTTAAGCAAGCTAGTTGATAAATGATCATATTTCTTCTAGATTTTGACAGTTTGATTAATTTTTAGATTCTTATTATGTCAATATTTTATACTACAAGAACATTGCAGTACATCTCTATATTTCTGTTTAGGAAACCAGGTGTGTCAGGCCATGGAGTTTATGAACTGAAAGATGAATCATTGAAAGACTTCAACATGTACTTTTATCATTATTCCAAAACGCAGCATAGCAAGGTAGGAAAAGATATCCTCTTCAGTAAATAAGCCTAAAATGCTTTATGGCTCCTAACTCCACAGAAAATTTCTTGGTTTCTCTGTAGTTTCATACTGATTCTCACCAAAAGAGGCCATTATCTCACCCAAGAAATTGAAACTGAATCAGTAATGTTGTCTGGTGTACAGGCAACATTTAAATTTTTCTGATATACTAGAAATAATCCTTTATCACTGTCTCATGGGGAGGAGGATTCAGTCAAGAATCCTGCACTTCACTTGGTGTCATGTTTCTGTAGTCCCTTTTAATTTAGGGTAATCTTTTTGCCTTTTTTGTCTTTCATAATACTGTCGAGTACAGTATCTTTATCTGTAGAGTACAGGCTACTGTAGAGTACAGTAGAGTACTCTACTCTGTATTTATCTGTAGAGTACAGGCTACTGATCTTTTAAAATATCCTACATTCTGGATGTGCCCGATTGTATTCTCATGGTTAGATTTAAGTTAAACTTTTTGGGGCAAGAATATTATATAGGTAATAAATTGTTTCACAGGTAATAAATTGTTTCACATTAGTAGGCATATAATGTCTTTTTCTCCCACTAAGCGTAATGTTAAGTTTCATCATTTAGGGTGATATTTGGACTTGTCCTTATAAATATGAATGAAGAATTTCCAGCCCATAGTATGATGCCCTGAATAAACAGTAGGCACTTAAAGAGTATTATAGACTGAAAGAATGGGGAATAAAGTCTTGAGGAGGGCTGTTACTCATCTGGTTTGCACTGGCTTTTCCTAGGGTAGTCATTTTATTTCTGGCACAAGGTAACATTTTGAATACATACTTAGTATGTGTTTTGGTGGGCTCCTGGATCTTTCCTGCTTGCTTCAAAATATCCCATTTGTTTCATGCTTGCCAAACAATATATTTAACCTTGCTGTTTTGTTTTGTTTGTTTTTAATATGTAGGCAGAACATATGCAGAAAAAAAGGAGAAAACAAGAAAACAAAGATGAAGGTAAAAAGTGAGATTCTGAATTTGACTCTTTTTTTAATTTTTTTTTTTTTTTTTTTTTTTTTTTTTGAGAGAGAGCAAGCAGGGGGTGGGGTAGAGGGGGAAGGAGAGAGACAAGCCGACTCCACTCTGAGTGCAGAGCCCAATGCAGGGCTCAGTCTCACAGGCCTGAGATCATAACCTGAGCCAAAATCAAGAGTCAGATGCTGAACCAGCTGAACCTCCTAGGTGCCCCAGAACGGACTCATTTTGACTATTTTCTGTGGTTGTTATATCAGCAAAGCATATGGTGTTTTTCATTTTTGTTTTTGTTGTTTTTTAAGGGTCGGCAACTAGTGGAAGTACAAAGAATCCATTAATTCTTGTCCTCATATTAAGATATGACTTATACAATAATTTATAGCAAATAGAGTTTATTTTATGTGACTGGTATAGTAACTTATATTTCCCTTGACATCGTTGTGTTCAGTGCTTTAAAGGTAACAAAAATCGGGGCGCCTGGGTGGCTCAGTGGGTTAAAGCCTCTGCCTTCGGCTCAGGTCATGATCCCAGGGTTCTGGGATCGAGCTCCCCATCAGGCTCTCTGCTCAGCAGGGAGCCTGCTTCCCCCTCTCTCTCTGCCTGCCTCTCTGCCTACTTGTGATCTCTTTCTGTCAAATAAATAAATAATAAAATCTTTAAAAAAAAAAAGGTAACAAAAATCCTGTGTTGTTTTGCATATAATATGTGATTTTGACATACACAATTTAGCATGTAGGATAACCCAAATAAAAATTACTTGTTTGTCTCCTGCTGTCTGTCTCCTATCACTATAGCGTTACCACCTCCACCACCTCCTGAATTTTGCCCTGCTTTCAGCAAAGTGGTTAACCTTCTCAACTGTGATATCATGATGTACATTCTCAGGACCATATTTGAGCGGGCAATTGACACAGATTCTAACTTGTGGACTGAAGGAATGCTTCAGATGGTATGTATACTTGAAATATTTTTTCTGCTTCCAAAATTATCTCTACATGATAGGGTTTGTGAGGAACCAGGGAGGAGAAGATCTTTGGTTCCAACTTTGTAACTTCAGTCAGAACCACACTAGAGCACCTGAGACCTAGGGGCCATTAAAAATAGTTTAGATGTTGTGCAGACTTTCTTAGTCATACATTCTCATGTTTTTAGTATCCTTACTCTTGAGAACCATTTATATTGGAAAAAATAAATTAAAAACCTGCCCTGCTAATAATAAGTTGGTGTATCCTTATTGCATCATTATTTTCTATATTTCTTATTTCACTTGTATTATGAGCAAATAATGATTAGAAGACAGACTTGAATCTTGGGTTACCCCTACTTCCTATTTAGGAGCAAAGAATAATTTCTCCATTGGTAAGTGGATATAATTATTTCATTAAGTTTTTATAAGAATTAGCTCATTAAGTGGAAGTGGCTATTTTTTCTTGGTATTGTTATAGATAAATTATTTAGTAATGTCACCTTTGGTAGCTATAACTGGGTATTTATTTAACTTAATTTAAAATTTAATTTAATTAGTTTTCTTCCTTGGCTGTTTTTGGTCTGGAGGTTCTAAATGCTGGTCATACCATATGTGTATCTCAGTTTTTGTTATAGCAATGGTAAATACATGACTAAAAAATTTCAGGCCATGGAGATATATTTGAAATCAAAGGTTAAAATTTCTAACCCTACCCCTAGTGTCCTACCTGGGAGATAACCACTGTTAAAGGTTTGTATCTTCTGGAAATCATTACACATTAGCACATACAGGCCTGTTTCATTCTTGATAGATACATGTTCTGTTGTATAGGTATGTATAGTACATTTAACCTGTCTCCTGTTAATAGGCATTTAGGTTGTTTCCAGGTCTCTGTATAGCTCTAAAATGAATATCCTTGTACAAATATCTTTGCATACTTGAATGTATCTGTCATACTGAGTTCTAATACTAGGTCTGTATCTTTATATTTTGGATAAATATCGTCACTGGCCTTCGAAATACTATACCAATTACTTTGCCATCACCAGTGTGTTGAAAAGTGCCTGTTTCCCAGCACCTCAGTCAGCTCTGTATTTTACTAAACTCTAAAATTTTTTGCAACTCTAATAGGTGAAAAACAGGATGGTCTTGTTTCAGTTCACATTTCTTGAAGTGAGGTTGGATATTTTCAGATGTGTATCATTTCACTTTCTGTGAACTTGTTCATAACCTTTTCCCCTTTTTTATCTGTCAGATTGCTTATTTTTTACCTTCATTTAAAGTATATTTTCTTGAGGAAGCACAGTTTTATAGATCTTTTCATATTCCTCTTTCAGGCATTTCATATTCTAGCATTGGGTTTACTAGAAGAAAAGCAACAGCTTCAAAAAGCTCCTGAAGAAGAAGTGACATTTGACTTTTACCATAAGGCTTCAAGTATGTTTTAATATTAATTTTCAGCATAGCTTCAGCTAATTACCGATTTGTAAGTGAAAGTTTAGCTCTTACAGAGTGTTAATCTACCCCTCTTTAAAAAATAGACAATCCTGAAATTAAGACTCCCTAGCATCTTTAGTTCCTAACCGTTTTCAACAGTAAAAATAGATTTTTAATCCCCTACTACAATCTTTTTTACTGCTGAAACACCCTCCTTTTTTTTGAGTGGGGATGCATACATCGATGATTTCTTACTTTCATTCTTTGTCTCAGTATTACAAATATTTGCTACTTACCAACCATAACATTCACACTACTCATCCATGGAAGATATTTACATGTTCCTGAATGTAAAATGATTGTAGACATCTGAGTGAATGATGGTGTGTTTGTCCTGCACTGTTCTCTTCCTGTCAGAAAAGGATAGGTTTAGATTAGATGGTTATTAAGATGTATTTTGATTTATTTATTAAATTAAGACAGTTTCATCAAAGCACATTCCAGGGACATTGATTACAAGACCAATAGGAAAAAGCTATCACATTTTGTTTCTAGACTGTATTTTTTAGGTCCTTGAAGACATCATAAACCTCTTCAGTTTATAGATGTAAAAAGCCCCCACTTTCATATTTTTGGAAGCCTTGGTTTTCATTAACTACTTTTACTAGATAGTGAGCCAGGTGGAGGAAAGGGGAGAGTCAAATCATTAAAGTTAGCTTTGACTAGCAGCCCCAGTGGAAAATGTATTACAAGTTCTAAAATAATTCAAGTTTTTCAAGTTGTTTAATTTAGTACTGAGTACTTTATGTCATTGCAGATTCTTCTGTTGAAAAATTAATGTAGGGTACCTGGGTGGCTCAGTGGTTTAAAGCCTCTGCCTTCAGCTCAGGTCATGATCCCAGGGTCCTGGGATCGAGCCCTGCGTCAGGCTCTCTGCTCAGCGGGGAGCCTTCCTCCCCCCCACCCCCACTTGCCTCTCTGCTTACTTGTGATCTCTGTCTGTCAAATAAATAAATAAAAATCTTTAAAAAAAAAAAAGAAAAGGGGCACCTGGGTGGCTCAGTGGGTTAAGGCCTCTGCCTTCGGCTCAGGTCATGATCCCAGGGTCCTGGGATCGAGCCCCGCATCGGGCTCTCTGCTCGGCAGGGAGCCTGCTTCCTCCTCTTTCTCTGCCTGCCTCTCTGCCTACTTGTGATCTCTCTCTCTGTCAAATAAATAAATAAAATCTTTAAAAAAAAATTAATGTAGTTAAGGGAGTGATTATGAACTTTGGTTATCAATGTGAATAACATAATACTAATTAAAGATTATAATTATGAAGATTTTTGTTTGTGATTTTAACTTTTGTGTTTTAAAAAAGGATTGGGAAGTTCAGCCATGAATGCTCAGAATATACAAATGCTTTTGGAAAAACTCAAAGGAATTCCCCAATTAGAAGGCCAGAAGGACATGATAACATGGATACTCCAGGTGAACCTGATAAATAAACTGTACCATATCTTGGTTTAAATATGGAAGAATCCTCTGTCTGTAATGTTAAACCACTCTTCTCCAATTATAAAGTCATTTACCACTGATTTCATGGTCACTCACATTTTTTCATGTTTTAGTGGAAGTTTTTTTTTTTTTTTTTAATAAACTGAGATTTATTCATTTGTGTCATTATTCAGTCAGCATCTGTTGCACGCCTGTTATGTGCCAGGGTCATTTCTGGACTCTGAACAGCACAGATAAGGTGCTTGCTATCATGGAGCATACACTAGTTGAGGTACAGGCAGTGAACATGAAAAAGGATAATTCAGTAGAGAATAGAAGGTAACTTCAGATGGGTAATTTGAAAGGCCTCTTTTGGGGCACTTGGGTGGCCCAAGTTGGCTAAGCATCCATATCTTGGTTTCAGCTCAGGTCATGATCTCAGGGTTGTAAGATCAAGCCCCTTGTCGGGCTCTGCACTCAGGGTGGAGTCTGCTTGAGATTCTCTGTCCCTCTCCCTCCACTCCCGCTAGTGCATGTTCTCTCTCTCTCTTTCTCTTTCAAATAAATAAATCTTTAAAAAAATCCTCGTTTAGGAGATAACATTGAAACTGAATGATGTGGAGCCAGACTTTAAAAAATCGGGAGGAATATTCCACAAAAAGGAAACAGCACTGCAGAAGCTCTAAGGTGGCCAGAAAGAAGGCCAGTATGACTGAAGCACAATGAGGGAAGGAGAGAGAGGTAGGCAGCAAGGTCAGAGGGGCAGCCAAGAGTGAGATCATATAGAACCTGACAGGTGAGGGTAAAGTGGTGGATGTTATTTTTGAGGACAGTGGGAAACTAGTGAAGGATTTTAAGTGACATAATCTGGTCTCTACTTCTGTAAGATCACTGTGGCTCCTGTGGTGTAAGTGGATTATAGGGGACAAGAGTAAAAGCAAGGAAGCTATTAGAATACTGCAGAGGGACACCTGGGTGGCTCAGTTGGTTAAGCATCTGCCTTCAGCTCAGGTTGTGATCTCAGGGTCCAGGGACCAAGCCCCATGTCAGGCTTCCTGTTCTGCAGGGAGTCTGCTTTTCCCTGTCCCTTTGCTCCCCTGCTTGTGTTCTCTCTCACTATCTCTCTCTCAAAAAAAAAAAAAAAAAGTAATAAAATAAAATCTTGAGGGATGCCTGGGTGGCTCAATTGGTTGAGCTACTGCCTTCAGCTCAAGTCATGATCCTGGGGTCCTGGGATCGAGTTCTGCATGGGGCTCCTTCCTTGGCAGGGAGCCTGCTTCTCTCCGCCTCTGCCTGCTTGTGCTCATGCTCTCATTCTCTCTCTTTCTCTCTGACAAATAAATAAATAAGTAAAATTTTAAAATAAAGTAAAATCTTGAAAGAAAGGGAAAAAAACTGTTGCAGAAATCCTGTTGAGAAATGACCAAGACTCAGATGCAAATGGTGAGAAGCTGAACTGATTCAGGTGTAATTTGGTGGCAGAATGTATAGAATTTGCTGATAGATAATGGTGGAAAGGATGAGGGAAATGAAGGAGTAAAAAATGACTCGGATTTGGAGCTTGAACTGTTGAGTGGAAGCTGCTGCCTTTGGGGAGGAGTGAATAAGGGGTAGGGAGAGAAGCCAAGGAATATTACCTTAATGGGAAACCCTCCACATGGAAACATGAAACCAGGATTATGGAGCTTCCCCTCACTGTATTTAAAAAAAGATTCTTATGTGATAAGCTAAATAACTGTTTTGATAACTAGAATATGGAGTGATTATTTTCCATATCCATATCAATTGGAGGTCTTTGTACTGATTTGTATTTCAAGAAGTCAGCTTTTTTTGTAACTAGAGGTACTCCTTAAACATGCTTGGATATAAGATAATGATGTTATTATTAAGGTTTCTCTTGGAGTAGAATTCACAAGTATTTAGTATTTGTATTAAATTTGCCAATATAATCACTTTAAAAATATAAAATCAAAACATAAATATTCAACTCTTATTAAGAAAATAAATTAGGGGAGCATCTGGGTGGCTCAGTGGGTTCAGTGTCTGCCTTCAGCTCAGGTCATGATCCCAGGGTGCTGGGATTGAGCCCCAAATTAGGCTTCTTGCTCGGTGGGGAGCCTGCTTTTCCCTCTCCCTCTGCCTGCTGTTCCCCTTGCTTGTGCTCTCTCTCTCTCTCACTCTCTCTCTCTGTGTCAAATGAATAAATAAAATCTTTAAAAAAAAAATAAAGGTGCCAGGGGGGCACCTGGGAGGCTTAGTTGGTTAAGTGTCTGTCTGCCTTCGGCTCAGGTCCTGATCCTGGGGTCCTGGAATTGAGCCCCAAGTCGGGATCCTGGCTCAGCATGGAATTTCTTTCTCCCTCTCCTCCTGCCCCCAGCTTGTATGTGCTCTCTCTCTCAAATAAATGAAATCTAGAAAAGAAAAGAAATCGGGGCCCCTGGGTATCTCAGTTCAACTCTTGATTTCAGCTCAGGTCTTGATCTCAGGGTTGTGAGTTTAAGCCCCACCTTGGCCTCCACAGTGGGCATGGAGCCTATTTAAAAGAAAAAAAAAATTGAACTGCATTTAGTTCAACATTTATATTCTGTAAGTACAGTGTTATCTATTGGAGATCCATTTCCAAAAATTTATTTTCTTTTAGAATACCAAAGTTCGGGGTGCCTGGATGGCTCGGTTGAGCAACTGCCTTCAGCTCAGGTCATGATTCTGGAGTCCCGGCATTGAGTCCCATATTGGGCTCCCTGCTCAGTGGGGGATCCAATTCTCCCTTTGACCTTCCCCCCTCATGCTCACTCTCTCATTCTCTCTCTCTCTCAAATAAATAAATAAAATCTTTAAAAAAGAATACCAAAGTTTATTATCAAAATACACAAAAAGTATCAGTTCTTAAAATCATTGCATATTTTCCCCAAATGTTTAATATAAAGTTGTGTTGTAAGTTCCTTGTGGGAGGTTTTTATACATGAGAATGAAACTCCTTCAAAATATAAACAAGTTTTGGGGAGGTACCATCCTTTTGCTGAAACTTTGATTTTTGTTAAAAGAATGAGACTGAGCTATTATGGAAGTATCTCTACAGATAAATGTTTAAGTGAAAAAGAGAGATGGGAAACAGTATATGTGATAGGGTTGTCTTTGATGAGAATATATGTAAATATAAAGAAATATATATTCTGATAATGTTTTTTCTGGCAAAAGGAGAGGGAGAGAGAGAATCTTAAGCAGGCTCCACACCTAGAGTAGACCCCATGCAGGGCTTGGTCTCATGACGCTGAGATCATGAACTGAGCTGAAGTCAAGAATTGGATGCTTAACTGACTGAGCCACCCAGGTTCCCCCTAATAACCTTAATTTTGGAGAGAGTGGCATCAGGAAAAGAGGATTTCACTCTCCATTTTGTATTTTTGTCTTTATATATCTTTGTACTAAAAATGTTATTTTAAATTAAAGAGAAATTTTTTCTCCTGACAAAAGTATAGGTATGCTCATACCTGCAGATGAAATCAGCAGGTATGCAGCCTCCTCCTTGGCTATATTGCTCATCAACTGGGGGAGGTTGGCATAGTCAAGAGTCACTTTTTATATGCTTGAAATATTTTAACTGTTTACATGTGTAACTATTTGTGTGTGTGTATGTCAAATTTGAGTCTAAGACATTTGTGACATATGACTAAATCAAATTAGTGAGTTTTTCTGGTTTCTGGTCATTCTAACCAAATCTTTTAACCTTTCATCTGTTTGTCGTAGATGTTTGACACAGTGAAGCGATTAAGAGAAAAATCTTGTTTAATTGTGGCAACTACATCAGGATCAGAATCTATTAAGAATGATGAGGTAAGGGGCGCCTGGGTGGCTCAGTGGGTTAAAGCCTCTGCCTTCAGCTCAGGTCACGATCCTGGAGTTCTGGGATCGAGCCACACATCGGGCTCTCTGCTCAGCGGGGAGCCTGCTTCCTCCTCTCTCTCTCTCTCTCTCTCTCTCTGCCTACTTGTGATCTCTGTCTGTCAAATAAATAAATAAAATCTTTAAAAAAAAAAGAGTGATGAGATAATAACATTATAATAATGATGTTGTTCTTCTCTGTCTTTGAACTTCACTGGTGTAAGAGAGCTGCTGCTTTTTTATTAGAAAGAACCTGTAGTTTATGAGATGTCCATCTTCTTTTGCTTGTATTTCTATATTACAGAGATTAGTCATATTTGACATACAGTTGTCCAATATAAAATAAGTATTTTATAAAAGCAGAGGAAATTGATGTACAATGGAGCTCTGTTGGAAATACCGTATTTTATTAATTTTTAAAATATTTTAATATCTGAAATTGGGATATAGCCCATAATTAATGACATAATTTAATTAGCAGCATTCTTTTCTTAGCAGAACATAAGATAATGGTACATCTTAGATTCAATGAAGTCCAGTAATATTTAGGTTACAAAATATTATAACAAATCAAGTTTTGATGATTCTAATCTTAAAATTATGAAAATACTACTACTTGTGATTTTTTTTTTATTACCTGTGATTTTTAACTATCCCTCCTAAAAGAAAAACACTGGACTTAAGTTAGAAGCAATAAAAAGACATCATACATCTCAGTAATATGTTTAAGTTCTCAGTTTTAGCACTGCATCTAGCAGTAAGTGTTAGGTATCTAGTAGTAACTGTTAGATATCACCAAGTTGGGTAAAATTGATTAAATGTCAGTAATTGAATGATTGAGTTATGATTTAAAAATTTTTTCTTCTAACTTTATTTCTTAATCTACCTGCATTGACTATAAAAGACAATTTATTAGATATTCAAGGTACTTGTGGCTTTTACATTGAATTATTGAAATAACCAGAAGAGCAATTAGTTGTGTGATATATGGAGCCTGCATGGTCATTTTGAGACATCAGATTGCATCTAGTCTTAAGTGGTAATCAAATTTTATCAGACTTCTACTCTAGGGAATTTTTCCTGACTGAACAATATATGTAAATTTCCACAAGGGATCTTACCTAATTTTTTGTGATTTCTTAATACCAGATTACTCATGATAAAGAAAAAGCAGAACGGAAAAGAAAAGCTGAAGCTGCTAGACTGCACCGCCAGAAGATTATGGCTCAGATGTCTGCTTTACAGAAAAACTTCATTGAAACTCACAAACTCATGTATGACAGCACCTCAGAAATGTCTGGGAAAGAAGACTCCATTATGGAGGAAGAGAGGTAAAACCAAGCAAAACTAGAAATTAGCAACTCAGTTTTGTGGAGGGAAAATGACATATTCGTTTTAAATAAAATTTTTCCAAAATATATTTTATAGTAGGAGAAATTACATTATTTTTAAACTAGGAAAGGTACAGTGAAAGCTCTTAAGGTACTTAGTGAATGTAAATTTATGTTCATAAGCAGTGCAAGTGCACAGTAGTTTGGTGAGAGCCTTTATGCACAAAAAGATACAAAAATGGGAATGGCAAAAATTGAGATCTACTTCTGTTATCTTGTATACACAGGTTCTTTTTTTTTATGTTAAAATGTAGGTACTAATTGTACTTTTTGTTTCTTTGAATTTTTAAATTTTCTTTTATATTAACACATATATTGCAGAATTTATTACATAATACAGACTCTTTTAGATGCACATTTTTGTATCAATTCAAATATTTCACATCATTTTTATGTTACCTGCTAAAAATGACTGTGGTTATTACAAATTGAAAAAAAATATCCTTCGCTTGAAAAAGGTGGTTTATGTTCATTTTTTTTTTCTTAAAGAGAAAGAAGACAATGTCCATAGTTGTGGTCATGGATAGCACAGTAGAAAATGGGAATCAGTAAATCTCGTGTTCTGGGTCCCACTGTGGTGTGCTTTTGGGGAAGTCATTTAACCTGCTGAGGGTCACGCTTTATGGGAGGTTATATAGATACACCAAGAAAAGGAGACAAAATAAGGGTACTTTTAAAAGCATTCCAATTTAAAATATTGTAAATACCTCCTATGCTTATTTTTAAAAACAAGCTTCCATTGCTCTTTAAACAATGTGTGTTGTGGATAGTTTTAGGAAATTGTGCCTTTGCAATAACAGTAGTAACATTATCCATAATGTATCTGTAGTCCTGAAGTTGAATATGCTAACAAGGACCCTAAGGATGAAGACTATATATTTTAAAGATTAAAAAAAATATGAAGGTAAAGGTATCCTTGGGTGATGATAGTAATAAAACTAGAAATTAATGCAAAACTTAAACAATTAACAATTTCCGGCCCTCTAGATATTGTATATTAGCAACATACTGTTTAGAAAGTAATGAAAAAATTATGAGCAACTATATGCCAGCAAATTTGACAATCTGGAAGAAATGGATGCATTCCTGGAGACATATAAACTACCAAAACTGAACCAGGAAGAAATAGAAAACCTGAACAGACCCATAACCAGTAAGGAGATTGAAGCAGTCATCAAAAATCTCCCAACAAACAAGAGCCCAGGGCCAGACAGCTTCCCAGGGGAATTCTACCAAACATTTAAAGAAGAATTAATACCTATTCTTCTGAAACTGTTCCAAAAAATAGAAAGGGAAGGAAAACTTCCAAACTCATTTTATGAGGCCAGCATTACCTTGATCCCAAAACCAGACAAAGACCCCATCAAAAAAGAGAATTACAGACCAATATCCTTGATGAACACAGATGCGAAAATTCTCACCAAAATACTAGCCAATAGGATCCAACAGTACATTAAAAGGATTATTCACCACGACCAAGTGGGATTTATTCCTGGGCTGCAAGGTTGGTTCAACACCCACAAGTCAATCAATGTGATACAATACATTAATGAAAGAAAGAACAAGAACCATTTGATACTCTCAATAGATGCTGGAAAAGCATTTGACAAAGAACAGCATACTTTCTTGATCAAAACTCTTCAAAGTGTAGGGATAGGGGGCACATACTTCAATATCATCAAAGCCATCTATGAAAAACTCACAGCTAATATCATTCTCAGCAGGGAAAAACTGAGAGCTTTTCCGCTAAGATCAGGAACAAGCACTACCACTGCTATTCAACATAGTACTGGAAGTCCTAGCCTTAGCAATCAGACAACAAAGAGAAATTAAAGGCATTTGAATTGGCAAAGAAGAAGTCAAGATCTCATTCTTTGCAGATGCTGTGATACTTTATGTGGAAAACCCAAAAGACTCCACTCCAAAACTGCTAGAACTTGTATTCAGTAAAGTGTCAGGATATAAAATCGACACACAGAAATCAGTTGCATTTCTAAACACCAACAACAAGACAGAAGAAAGAGAAATTAAGGAGTCAGTCCCACTTACAGTTGCACCCAAAACCATAAGATAGCTAGGGATAAACCTAACCAAGGAGGCAAAGAATCTGTACTCAGAAAACTATTAAGTACTCATGAAAGAAATTGAGGAAGACACAAAGAAATGGAAAACTGTTCCATGCTCATGGATTGAAAGAACAAATGTTATCAAAATGTCTATGCTCCTAAATAATTACACATTTAATGCAATCCCTATCAAAATAGCATCAACTTTTTTCAAAGAAATGGAACAAATAATCCTAAAATTTATATGGAACCAGAAAAGACCCCAAATAGCCAGAGGAATTTTGAAAAGGAAAGCCAAAGTTGGTGGCATCACAATTCCAGACTTCAAGCTCTATTACAACTATAATCATCAAGACAGTATGGTACTGGCACAAAAACAGACACATAGATCAGTGGAACAGAATAGAGAGCCCAGAAATAGACCCTCAACTCTATGGTCAACTAGTCTTCGACAAAGCAGGAAAGAATGTCCAATGGAAAAAAGACTCTTCAACAAATGGTGTTGGGAAAATTGGACAGCCACATGCAGAAGAATGAAACTGGACCATTTCCTTACACCACACACTAAAATAGACTCAATGGATGAAAGGAATCCATCAAAATCCTTGAGGAGAACACAGGCCATGACCTCTTCAACCTCAGCGCAACAACTTCTTCCTAGAAACATTGCCAAAGGCAAGGGAAGCAAGGGCAAAATGAACTCTTGGGACTTCATCAAGATCACAAGCTTTTGCACAGCAAAGGAAACAGTCAACAAAACCAAAAGAGGACAGAATGAGAGAAGATATTTGCAAATGACATATCAGATAAAGGGCTAGTATCCAAAATCTATAAAGAACTTAACAAACTCAACACCCAAAGAACAAATAATCCAATCAAGAAATGGGCTGAAGGGGCGCCTGGGTGGCTCAGTGGATTAAAGCCTCTGCCTTCGGCTCAGGTCATGATCCCAGGGTCCTGGGATTGAACCCCACATCGGGCTCTCTGCTCAGCGGGGAGCCTTTTTCCTCCTCTCCCTCTGTCTGCCTCTCTGCCTACTTGTGATCTCTGTCAAATAAATAAATAAAATCTTTAAAAAAAGAAATAGGCCGAAGACATGAACAGACATTTCTGCAAAGAAGACATCCAGATGGCCAACAGACACATGAAAAAGTGCTCCACATCACCCGGCATCAGGAAAATACAAATCAAAACCACAGTGAGATACCACCTCACACCAGTCAGAATGTCTAAAATTAACCAGTCAGGAAATGACAGATGTTGGAGAGGATGCAGAGAAAGGGGAACCCTCCTACATTTTTGGTGGGAATGCAAGCTGGTGCAGCTACTCTAGAAAACAGCATGGAGGTTCCTCAAAAAGTTGAAAATAGAGCTACCCTACACCCCAGGAATCACACTACTGGTATTTACCCTAAAGATACAAATGTAGTGATTCGAAGGGGTATGTGCACCCGAATGTTTATAGCAGCAATGTCCACAATAGCCAAACTATGGAATGAACCTAGATGTCCATCAACAGATGAATGGATAAAGAAGAGGTGGTATATATATACAATGGAATACTATGCAACCATCAAAAGAATTGAAATCTTGCCATTTGCAATGATGTGGATGGAACTAGAGGGTATTGTGCTGACCAAAATAAGTCAATCAGAGAAAGACAACTATCATATGATCTCCCTGATATGAGGAATTTGATAGGCAGAGTGGGGGGCTTGGGGGGTAGGGAAGGAAAAAATGAAACAAGATGGGGTCAGGAGGGAGACAAACCATAAGAGACTCTTAATCTCACAAAACAAACTGAGGGTTGCTGGAGGGAGTGTGGGTATGGGGAGGGTAGGTGGGTTATGGACATTGGGGAGGGTATGTGATATTGTGAGTGCTATGAAGTGTGTAAGCCTGACAATTCACAGACCTGTACCCCTGAAGCAAATAATACATTATATGTTAATAAAAATAGCTAATAAAAAAAAGTAATGAAAGAGACTACCATATATTTATCCAAACAAGAGGATATAAGCAAATATATGCTCAGAGTTAATTAATGGCTTTAATACTTTTATTATTTATTTTTTATTATGTGATTGATTACATACATAAAATTATTATGTTCTCATTGAACAATTCCAATAAAATAGTAAGTTCCCCTTGACCATCCTTTAAATAAGTCTTTCTGCACAGATAATCACTGTTAATAAGTAACTTGTGTTCTAAACTTATTTCTGTGCATTTATTTATGTGCACATAATTGATTTTGTTTTGTGTTTTTTAATAGTTTATTTTACCTTGACTTTTGTTCTACATATTGGTTTTTTACTCAGTGTCTTCTAAGTCTTCTCATGTTACTGTTTATAGATCTATGGTATAGATTCTACATGATTCTTCATGACTACTGCATTATAGTCCCTAGTGTGTATATATGATATTTTATTTATCAGACTTTGGGTGTATAAGTCGATTTTCCCTTAAATTCCAATTTTCCCTTGTTATAAACAATGTGTCAGAACATATTTTTATATTTGCCTTTTTGTACAGTTGTATTAAGTACTTTTCAAGGGTGGCATTAATATGTGAAAGGGCTGAGTCATAATTATTTGAAATTTTGATATTGCCACAATGTCCTACAGAGTGATTTTACCACTTCCTACTCCCAACAGTGTTTGAGAGTTCCTATTTCCTTCATTTTTACCAATACTCACTATTATCGGTACTTGAAAAAATTATTATCAACATTATAGATCTGTGCCAGTTGGAATTTCTCTGATTACTAGTTAGTACTAGGTTGAGCATCTTTTCATAAGATTGTTCACTAGTCTGTTGTGTTTTGTTTTCTGGGAATTACCTGTCACTATCCTTTGCCCATCTCTGTTGGGTACTTTGCTTTGGTTTTATTACTGATCTTTAGAAGTCCTTTAAAATTATAAGTACTAAACTTTGTTGCATGTTTCCCATATTTTGTCCCTAATTCTTTAGCATTAATTATGAAGTTTAGCTGTAGAGAAGTTTTCAGTGTAAATAAGGACAGATTTATCAGTCTTTTAGAGTTTTAATTTTTGTATCTTAAAAGGCTTTCTCAGTCCCAAAATCACAAATACATTCTTTTACATTTTTTAAAATAAAATTTTAATTACACAGTTATATTGATACTTTTCCTTTCAAAAATTAAAAGTGGGACCAGTTATTCTGGTTATAAGTTTTATGTTTATCCTGTCAGAATGGCTATTATGCTATTACATACAAATATATGGAACTATAGAAATTATATAGTATCATTCAGTCTTTTTGTTTTATTTGCAATAAGTGATATTGTGTATGTGTCATTGTGCAACTTGTCATTTTCACTTGGAAATCCATGCAGTATGTTCTTACATACAAAACGAGCGCAGTGTTCCCCAGTCTTGGCATTTGGGCAGCAGTTCTTTTTCATGGTCCATGAATTGCAGGACAGTTAGTATCTCTGGTTCCTCATCCACTCATTCCAGTAGTGTCCCCTAGTCCTTATGATAACCAAGAAAATAAACCTTGCCCCACATCTTACTGAACACCTCCTATGAGGTACCACACGTAGCTTTTTAAACTGCACCTTTTAAAAAACTACATAATATTCTGTATGATATAATTGCATTTACATTGATGATGAACATTTAAGTTATTTCCAGTTTGTCGAATGATCTCTGACATTTCAGGGAGCTTCTTGCTCAGGTAAAGCAGTATTGCAGAGTAGTTCAGAGCATGGCCTATGAAGTCAGATCATGTGGGTTAAATCCTGGCTTTGCTACTTCATGGTGATGAGTCATTAGGTAAGTCTCTTACTGTCTCTAGGCCTCAGTTTCTTCATCTTAACAATGGAAGGTAATATTAGGACCTACTTCATAGCATTGTTGGAAAGATTAAATGAGGGAAGCCTGGGTGGCTCAGTTGGTTGGGCGGCTGCCTTTGGCTCAGGTCATGATCCCAGAGTCCTGGGATCGAGAGTCCCACATCGGGCTCCTTGCTCGGCGGGGAGCCTGCTCCTCCCTCTGCCTCTGCCTGCCTCTCTGTCTGCCTGTGCTCGATCTCTCTCTCTCTAACAAATAAATAAATAAAATCATTTAAAAAAAAAAAAAAAGATTAAATGAGTTAACATAAAGTATTTGAAACAGTGCCTCACATCATAATTAGTGATTTATAAATATTTGCTGTTATTATATTATTATTACACACATTGAGTACATACTAAGAATTGCTAAATCATTAAGATGTAAGTTTTTATTTTAATGCCTACCAAAATAGAATAGAAACTTAAATGCCTGATAAGAGGGAATGGATAAACTATTACTGGCCCATATAGTAAGAGTACTGTGCAGCCACTAAAAACAATGTTTCCGAAGAAACTTTAATGACATGAGAAAACAACTAAGATATAAGTGAATACAGGATGCAAATCTATATATGTAATATGATCTTAAGTATGTATAAAGAATGTTATAAATAGAAAGTAAATTGGACGGGAATATACAAGTGGTAATCTCTAGGTTGTGAGTATATCATGCTTTTTGTTTTCTTTTTTATACTTTGTAGATTTTCCAAAATTTCTTAATAAGTATGCACTACTTTTATAATCAGAAAAAAACAATAACCCAGCTTCTTGGTAAAATAAATTAAGTATAATTACATAGTCTACTTTGTGATCTGCTTTTTTTGCACTTAGCAGCACAAAGTGTATTTTCTAATAAGCAAATTAACTGATCTAAAGTCAGAAAAATCAAGGGGAAAGATTTTAAGCTAATATTGCTAAGTTATTATTTTTATTTTACTATTTTTGTTCTTAAAGTTCTTACCCTCTGGTTACTTAAAGTCTACCAAAATATAAAGACAAGTGACCAAAACATGTGTCCTCACTTCTGGTCGTTTCTCTTGGTAGCACCCCAGCAGTCAGTGACTACTCTAGAATTGCTTTGGGTCCTAAACGGGGTCCGACTGTTACTGAAAAGGAGGTGCTGACATGCATCCTCTGCCAAGAAGAACAAGAGGTGAAAATAGAAAATAATGCCATGGTATTATCGGCCTGTGTCCAGAAATCTACCGCCTTAACCCAGAACAGGGGAAAACCTATAGAACTCTCAGGGGGTATGTATTATTTAATAAATATCCTTTTGAGCTTTTCTTTTTGTATTTATGTGATTAGAAAAAATACTGAAGGAAGTTTGGGAATGAGACTGTATTTAGCTTTACTTAGATCACATTTTATCCATGTGTAAGATGGACTCTAGGTCCATGTTGGCTCCTCTGTTTTATTTTTTAATTTTAATTTTTGTTGTACTTGGCCACACTGCTTAGTCTATCTCTATCTGCCTATCTCCATTTCTCTTTGCTGAACCTTTTAAAGGTAGGATGCAGGCATATGACCTTCATCCCTGAATATTTCCACATGCATTTTCTAAAATTAAGAAGAATCTATTATATATCTATCATACCATTATAACATTTAAAAAGATGAATAATAATTCAGGACTATCACCTAATATCAAATCCATATTTGGATTTTCCACGTTGCCCTCAAAATATCTTTTTTTTTTTTTTAGCTAGACTTTTTCTTAGGATCCAGATATGTTTGATGCATCACTTTTAGTATGTCTATTTTAGTCTAATTTAATCTAAAATAGTCACTTAGCCTTTTTTTTTTCATGGTAATTTGTTTGAAAAATACAGACCTTTTGTTTTATACAGTGTCTTACATTGTGGATTTGTCTGATTGTTGTCTCAAAATTAGGTTCATTTTAAAGATTTTCTTAGCAGGAACACTAGGTAATTTTTGCCTTACATTGTATCAGAGTTAGCTACTTTATAACATACCTTGGAATAATAATAATAATAATGATTTAAAAAAGACTAACATTTATTGACTACTCATTGTATGCCGGGCACTGATGAAGTGCTTTTTTGTGTATTTACTCACTTAATCCTCACAACAACTCTTTGAGTTCGGTACCAATATTGGCTCCATTTACAGATGAAGGAACTGAGGCACGGAGAAGTTAAATAATTTGCCCAAGGCCATGAGTTATATATGTAATGAAACCAGATTTTGAACCACTTTTTGTCTTTGCTTTTATCCAGTAGATTATAATGCCTTAAAGATCCCTTAAAAACTAATTGAAATTAAAAAAAGTAATTGAAATTACTCTTAAAATTACAAAAGTAAATTGTGCTTGAATCATAGAAAATCACTTCAATAAATAAGACAAAGCAACTTAAACCCAAAGGTCAGAATAAAAATGCAAATCAAAAATACAAGTTGTCATTAATTCATACTAATTTTGAATCCTACCTGGAAGTCCAGGTTTTACTTTTCTCTAAAATTTATATTTACTATTAAGAATATATCTCCTGCTGTCATGATACTGTGACAGTTTAGTTGGACATTCCTAAGAAAGTTTATGGTTAAAAATTTAGACCTAATAATCTCTCTCTCTCTCTCTCTCTCTTTTTTTTTTTTTTTCTCATTTTATGACCATGGGGGAGATGAATACATACCTCCTATTTTTGTTTTCCTGTACCAGAAATTGTGGACCCACTTTTCATGGATCCAGACTTGGCATATGGAACTTACACAGGAAGCTGTGGTCATGTAATGCATGCAGTGTGCTGGCAGAAGTAAGTTGTCCTTCTGACATGTTCTTGAAAGAAACTAGGAATAATTGACGTTTACTAAAGGCCACAAAAAGTCATGTTTTCTCATGTCTTTCCTTCCTTTTTTCCTTTTTATGTGAATAATTAAAGCAGTTTTAATTACCAATTTTGTTTGCATGATACTCATTATCACCTTTAGAAATGGGTGTAAAAAGTTAACAACTTTAAATTTTCACCACCCTTTGTACTTCCTCTCCATAAGCTAGTTACTCTTAGTCAGTATTTGTATAAAAGAAGCTGTAATCTTTCTTCCTAAAAAATC
This sequence comes from Taxidea taxus jeffersonii, assembly GCA_003697995.1. Taxonomy (NCBI): domain Eukaryota; kingdom Metazoa; phylum Chordata; class Mammalia; order Carnivora; family Mustelidae; genus Taxidea; species Taxidea taxus. Next base: position 25,120 of record RCUC01148673.1, on the reverse strand, counting down.
TCATTTCCTTGAAAAAATACCTTTGAGATAAAATAGGACAAATTCTCATTCTACCTCTAAAAGAGAAAAATTCAGAACTATAATTCCTAGGAAATCTTTGTATAGGTTTTGCCCTTTTGGCATTATTAAGATACATAATTTTCCTGTAACTTTACTAGCCTTTACTACTATAATTGGCTGTTGGAAATGAGGGAACTAGTGTCTACATTGTATTTCCATGCTGTTTAGTTAGGAGCCACGTTATGATTCAGTAGGATTATTTTAAATTTGTTTCTGCCCTGATACCTCTTCCAATTTGCCCCCAAAGAATGGGTATTCTGTTTCTTCTGTAATCGTAACTTGGGTTTTGCAGCATGTAGATGCTAAAGATATTTATTGAGGCAAAAACTCCAGATTTTTGTCACTTGGATTAAAGATCAAAGATAAATGCATCGTTCTAAATGGACACATGCCTTGGAATTTTGCAGGTATTTTGAAGCTGTACAACTGAGCTCTCAGCAGCGCATTCATGTTGACCTTTTCGATTTGGAGAGTGGAGAATATCTTTGCCCTCTTTGCAAGTCTCTGTGTAATACTGTGATCCCCATTATTCCTTTGCAACCTCAAAGGATAAGCAGGTATATTTTAATTAATGTTTTGATTAATTGTTTTAAAAGCTACCTTTAATCCTTTCATTTGTGTCTGTTTTGATTGCTAGGTTTTTTTTGCTATTTAAAACAAGTAATACTTTTTCTTTTCAGTACTTGCATTCTACTTTTAAAATATGATGAAAAGCCCTAGTGTTTGGTCTCTAAAATAACTAATGTTCATTAATGCAAATCTGTATGTTGTGTGTGTATCTCCTAATAGCCATGAAAGTAATAGAATTTGGATCTCTACCTTAGCATTCACATAAGAAGAGAAGATGCCATGAAGATCATTTCTTTCATCTAGTCCTTTGATATGATCACAGTGACTTTTTAGAATTTGGTTTCTCTAAAGGTCTTTGTATTATTATTTTAATTCTGGTTTTTCAGAAGATCCAGTTTTCTACTTGTGGAGATATGGACAAAATGTTAACTGTAAAAGTAAAAAAAACACTAGATTCATTGCATATCTTAGGATAGATTTTGAGTTTTTAGACTAAGTTTTTAAACTTTTTTGTTCTGACCATCTATATATGGAACTTAACAGCGAATTTATTCATTTGTTATGATAACTGTAACAATTATATATTTTCTATGTTGTCACTGTTGTACATGATGATAACAGTAGTATTGTCATTTTTTTTTAAGATTTTATTTATTTATTTGACAGACAGAGATCACAAGTAGAGAGGTAGGCCCGGAGAGAGAGGAGGAAGCAGGCTCTCTGCTCCGCAGAGACCCTGGACCCTGGGATCACGACCTGAGCTGAAGGCAGAGGCTTTAACCCACTAAGCCACCCAGGCGCCCCTGTTATTTTTTTTTTTTAATGCAGTGCATTTGTAATAATTGACCTAATTTTTGCTATAGAAAATGATTTTGTTGATAAAAACACTTTTAACATGTTTCCACAACAAAAGTGCTCAAGGGTGATAGTGTTGGCAATTAGGGTCAATAAGGAGTTGTTCTATCTCTACTATTACATGTCATTAGAAAACCTTATTTGAAAATTGTCTTCTACTCAGCATATTGGGACATAAAATGTCATCTTTTAGGAAGAAGATGGCATTGAAAGCATTTATCTTTTATTTTTGAATAATTGATATATTCTAGGCACTCTACCAAGCACTTGCTATATTATTTTTTTAATACTCAAATAGCCTAACAAAGGCAGGTACTGTTATTGCCATTTAAAAGATAAGGAATTGGAGACAATGAGTAGTTTTTACTTGTCCCAAGACAGACCTAAGATTTGAACCCAGATCTGACTCCAAAGCCTTACCTAACTATATACATGAAGACAAAGATAAAACAAATCATAATAACATTAAGTGACTTTTCCAACTTCTTGATAGCCTGTATAAGCCTTTTTTATACAGTGGCTTCCCAAGTAAGGATTATTAAACATGTAAATTATTCTCTAAAGGAATATTCAGTACCTACTTCCCTTTATATCTTTAAGAATAGGATGCTTCAGGGGTGCCTGGATGGCTCAGTTTGAGCCTGTGCCTTCGGCTCAGGTCCTGATCTCACAGTTCTGGGATCAAGCCCTTGGTTGGGCTCCCTGCTAGTGGGGAGTCTGCTTCTCCCTCTCCCTCTGCCCCTCCCCATTCATGCTCTGTCATGTTTGTGTGTGCTCACTTGCTCTCTCTCTCTCTCTCAAATAAATAAATAAAATATTTTAAGGTAAAAAGGAAGAATAGGATGCTTCAGGGCAGTCCTTTCTGAAGTTAGAGCAGTCCTTACAACTGGGTCTCTTTGAACTCTTTGACACTTTTAATGTTTAATAACACCTTTGTTACTTAGGATCTGAAATACATAATTATACATAACATTTTTATTAGGCACTTGAACTTACCTATGTAGTTGGATGTATTTGCCTCTTTTGTTTTTAGAAAATCAGTATGAGTATAATCTAAGATGTGAAAGTTAAGTGTGTAAAAAAACTTAAAACTAGTAATAAACTGGTATTTTTAAAGAAAATTGGTCATAACCAATCATGATACACTTTCTGAGAACTGAAAAATTCTTAGGTCAAGTATATTTCCAGATATATGAATTTTGGCACAGTTCATTATATAGTTTCACTTCACTCAAGACTGTCCTTTCAACAGTCCCTTTTAATAACATTGTTTCTAGTCTCCTTGGTTGTTAATAAAAGTTTGGATCAGGCCCCTGCCCTTCCGGAATTTTTTTATTACAGAAAGGAGAGACGAACAATAAACATATGAATACAAAGTGAGAAATACTATGAGAAAGCTAAAGCAGCAAGGTAAAAGGCTAGAAACAGATTGTGTGCATAAGACTATAGACAGTCATCAGGGAGCTCCTCTTTGGGATAATGAAATTTGAATAGGGGCCCAAGTGAAGTGAAAGACAAGTACTGTTAATCTCTGGAAGAAGAGAATTCCAAGCACGGGCAATAGAAAGAGCAAATGCCCCAAAGTAGGAATACATCAGCATGTTTAAGGCACAGCAGACAGATTGTATGTTGGAATGAAACAAGCAAAGAGCCAGATCATAAAAGGGTTTATAAGATTAGAAATTAGAATTTTATTTTTGTATTAAAAACACAAAATATTTTATGTGTGATGGGAAACCATTGGAGTATTTTGAACAGAGGGGTGATACCAGATTTACATTAAAAGGTCCTTTTGGCTGTTATACAATGAATACATAGATAATAATGAAGCATTGTTGTGGAAACAGGAAAAACAATGTATCAAAATAGTTCAGGTGATGGATAATATAATTTGGATTAGGGTTGTAACAGTGGAAGTAGAAAGAAATGATCAACTTGGCATATGTTTTAGAAGGTAAAACCAGGAAGAATAGCTGCTGGGTTTGAAGGTAGGCTGTGAGAGAATCTGAGAAATCAGTGATGATACCTGTTTTTTATTTGAGTGACTAGAATGGTGGTTCCCTTTATTGACATGTTTTACTTCTAGGTGTTGGGCCTGTGAGTGGTATCTTATTCCTTTTAAAGTTCTCCTCCCTCCCCAAACTACATTTTTTACTTTTATTTGTTTATTTTATTGAAATATAGTTGATACACAATGTTACTGTATTTTCAGGGGTACAACACAGTGATTTGACAGGCCTGTGTGTTATGCTGTGCTCACCACAAGTCTAGCTGTCACCACACAACACTATTACAGTAGCATTGGTTATATTCCCTATGCTGTGCCTTCGTCCCCATGACTTATTCTTTCAATAACTAAAAGCTTGTGTTTCTCACTCCTCTGCACCCCTTTTGGCCCATTCCCTACCCCCTCCAGCAGCCATCAGTTTGTCTTTGTATTTATGGGTCTCTTTCTGCTTTGTTGGTTCCTTTTTTTTTTCTTAGATTCCACATATAAGTGAAATCATATGGTATTTGTCTTTATATGCCTGACGTACTTCACTTAGCATAATACCCTCTAAATCTGTCCATGTTGTCACAAATGGCAAGGTGTTATCCTCTTTTATGGCTCAGTAATATCCTGTTGTGTATATACTACATCTTCTTTATCCGTTCATCTGTCAGTGGACACTTAGGTTCCTTCCACATTGTCGCTATTGTAAATGATGCTAAAACTATATTTTTAGACATATGTGTTTCTTTGACCTAGGAAGTTAATCTGAAGGAGTTTTTTTTTATACAGCCATTTATCTATAGAAAGACTCTACAAGTGCAGCTTTTCAGTTTGACTTTGTGCCAAAGGCTTAATAATTTTTAAATGTCATTTTTCAGTGAGAATACAGAAGCTGTTGGTCAACTTTTGACCCTGGAACAATGGATACAGACTGTTCTGGCCAGAATATCAGGTTATAATATGAAACATGCCAGAGGTTTGCTTAAATTTATTTTATACTTAGCTGTGTAAGATTTAAGTATTAGAGTCTTTAGTTTTTTCTCAAGTACTTACTGCTCTAAATTATAGTTTGCCAGTACAGATTTGTTGATTATCAGGAAGTAAAGGTTTTCAAAGCCAAGACTAAGTTTGGCTTAAATCACTTTATTTGATTAAATAATTTTCATACTGGCTAGTAATACAAACAGTGTTAATCTGGAGTCACACTGCTTTTACACTGCTTGGAGTTAAATCTTAGATCCATTGCTTACTGTCTCTGTGATCTTGAACAAGTTATTTAACCTCTCTGTGCCTCAACTTTCTTATTTGCAAGGTTGGAATAATAATAGTACCTATCTCGCTGATTGAAGGATTGAATTATCCTTTGTAAAGTGAAACAGTGCATGATATATAATATAGGCATTAGCCGTTACTGTTAAAAATTTTGTTAATATGTTTTTATTAATAATAAAAATAACATTTTAAAACTGTTAACCTCATTTATATATTCCTTACAGTTGAGAGATAAGACTATCTAGAGACTCTGAGAAGTAAACAACAGCAGGCAGATTGAGGAGGGAAGTCAAAATTTGAAGAATGCTTGGCAATGAGTTTCCTGGTTTTTTTCCTCCTGTATTTCCCAGCTTTGACCCCAGGGTAGCCTGAACCACAGAGCTTTGCAATGGACATGAACAGCAAAAAAATTCAAGAGATTCCCTCTTTTTGGCCAAAGGATCAGGAAAAGAAGCCCCTCAGAACTGGAAACTGTAAAGGGAATTCCTGTTGTGGTTTTTTTCATCTTCTGACCCTCTCCTGAGGTCAGCCCCATTCATGGAGCTACAGTGCCATGGTGGTCATATAGATACATAAAATCCCAAAGGAAAACCAATATCTCTGGCCAGAGGAACTGGGAAAAAAAGGACCTCTGTGTTCCAAAGAAGGCAGGGTGAATCCTTATTATTTTTTCTGTCTTTGCCTCACAGCTTCACCTCACAGGTAAACCCAGTCACCTGAATCTACTTGACAACAGAGGATACCAAAACTGAGAGAAACATGTCATTTTGGCCAGAGGAACTGGGGGAAAGGGCCCCTTGGAGCTAGAGAATATGGGGGAAATCGCAGAGAGGAGAGAGCCTATAGAAGAGGAATGTCCTGTTTTTGAGACCAGCACAAATCTTGGGCTTGCCTCCAAGATGAACATGTGTAGAACAGGCCCAGAGAAATGGCAACAGGGTTGAGAGTGAAGGAGCATTTTAAAACCACCGCTGAGGGATATAAAATAACCAAGATAAGATCCAAAATTATTCAGCATACAAAGAGCCAGAAGAATCTGACCAACTCTCAAGGAAAAAGAGAATTAAATGCCAATCCTGAGATGTTTTAACATTGAATTTTTTTGACAAAAAATTAAAAACACCTATATAATTATTAAGCATAAGGTAAAGGTAACACTTTAGAAATAATTGGAAAAATATGAGTTTTCAGCAGAAAAAAATAGAAACTATTTTTAAAAAAGAACCAAATAGAGATAATAGAATTGAAAAAAATAGAAACTATTTTAAAAAAAGGACCAAATAGAGATAATAGAATTGAAAAAGTATTGTATGAAATAAAAATTAACTGGATAGGGGTGCCTGGGTGGCTCAGTGGGTTAAAGCCGCTGCCTTCGGCTCGTGTCATGATCTCAGGGTCCTGGGATCGAGCCCCACATCGGGCTCTTTGCACAACAGGGAGCCTGCTTCCCTTCCTCTCTCTCTGCCTGCCTCTCTGCCTACTTGTGATCTCTGTCTTTCAAATAAATAAATAAAATCTTTAAAAAAAAAAATTTAACTGGATGGACTCAATAGTAGAATGGGAAGGGTAAGAGTTAGTGAACTTGAAATTAGATCAGTGGAAATTCTCCAGTCTGAAGAATAGACAGAAAAGTGATGGAAAACAAAAAACAAAAAGAACATAGCTTTAGAGACAAATGGATCCAATTTTTAAAAATCCAGTATGTATGTCCTACAAGTCTTAAAAAGTATGGCAGAGAAAAAAAATTTTTTTTGAAGAACTAATGACTGAAAACTTCCCAAATTTGGTGAAAAACATATATTTACATATTTAAGTTCAGGAAACCTCAAAAATAAACTGAAAGAAAACCATACCTATATAGATCAAACCAAGCTGTTGAAAACCAAAGATGAAGGGGGAAAAAACCTCAAAAGCAATCAGAAAAAGACAACTTGTTTCATATAGGGAACAACAATTCCAATTTGATGAGGAATTGGAACCAAAAAGAGGTTAATGTTCACCCAAGGTCTTACTCATAGTGGCAGAGCTAGGATGCAAACCTACGCAGCTTGGCTCCAGATCCTCTGCTCTTATTCACTAATATATGCTGCCTTACTAATAGAATTCTGTGCATCCATTAAAAATGAAACTATAGAGGGGGAGTTACTGATGTGGAAAGACACTTATGATCGTTGGTGAAAAAACAAGATACAGAACAGTACTATGGATTTTGTCATTATTAAAAAATGTGTATGTGTAATGTTCATATGGAGAACAGAAGAGTATCACCCAAATGTTATTAGAGAAATTTTGAATGATTACTTATTGCTTATTAGCATTTTCTAAGTTTTCTAAAATTGTCATATATAATTTTAAAAAGCTAGAAAGATGTCTCACTAAACCCTCGTGATTTTTCTTTCTTTTTCCTTTTCATTTATAAGGAGAAAACCCAACGATTCCAGTCTTATTTGATCAAGGAATGGGTGATTCCACTTTTGAGTTCCATTCTATTCTCAATTTTGGAGTTCAGTCTTCGTAAGTATCTAAGTAGTTAAGAGAAGTCTGTAAATGGCTGTGAAAATAAGAATGAAGAATAATCCTTCCTCCCATTCTCCCATCTTTCCTTCCTGCTTTATTTGTAAAATTATTTCTTTACCCCATTTTTATCTTGTTTCTTTCTCCCTGAAGTTTTATTTGTACAATAAATAAAGTGGTTTGTGATATTAGAGTACTATGTGTTAGGGTGAACCATGTCTATAAATAACCATTTTTTTAAAAGATTTTATTTATTTATTTGAGAGAGAGCATGAGAGAGAGAGAGAGCATGAGAGAGGGGAGAGTCAGAGGGAGACTCCCCACTGAGCGGGAGCCCAATGAGGGACTCGATCCTAGGACTCCAGGATCATGACCTGAGCTGAAGGCAGCCGCTTAACCAGGAGCCACCTAGGCACCCTGTAATTAGCCATTTTTGACCAACAAAAATGCCATTTCTCTATTCCTTCATACAATAGGAGCAGCATTTAAGAGACTTTATTAAAGTCATACCTGACCTGCCCTCTGACTTCTGAAAAGTCTCCAGTCATCCACCTCCCCGATTCATTTTTCTTGTTGGTAAAATTCAGTACCCTAGTATCTTACATTATAAGGTTATTAGAAAAATACTTATGTGAAGATACTTTGAAAAATATAATGTATATCCAAATCAGGTGTTATTATTTAATAGATATTATCTTATATACATTTTTTAGTTGTGATCCTTATTTATATTACATTATCTCATTGTTATTGAAAATACTTAGGAAAGGAATGTTAGGAAAGGAAGTTCAGAAAACCAGAAATTATCACTCCCAAGTACATGACATGTTCTCTCTCTTTCTCTCTGTCTCTGTTTCTCACACACATACACACACACACACACACACACACTGTTAACACTGAAGTCCTTCTTAGTCCCTTTTATAGACACTAAAACTTTTTAGGTTGGATCTGTTTCCTCTGAATTTTATTCCTTCTCTGAGTCTGCCCTTAATTTGGACCTAGATCTTTTCTGCTGTGATCATTTACTGCATCTTTTACAGGAAGTAAAGTTATATGGGCCATTATCATTTTGTAAGAGATATTTTCTACCTATAAGATACAGAATTCTGCTTTTCCCATTTTTTTTGTAATGAATACATCTTCAGAGGCACTGATCTCTAATTTGACAAAGAGCAGTTTACTTTGTCAAAAGGAGTTAAATTGCTACTTCAGTACCTAGTTGGACTTCTCAGTAGGTAACCCCGTTTGCTAAATTACTATACAAATTTTTCTTGTTTTATTTTTAGGATAAAATATTCTAATAGCATCAAGGAAATGGTCATTCTATTTGCTACAACAATTTATAGAATTGGACTGAAAGTACCTCCTGATGAAACGGATCCTCGAATCCCCATGATGACCTGGAGCACATGTGCTTTCACTATCCAGGCAATTGGTAAAGCTTGTGAGAGATTGCTTTGGAGGGTTCATAGAAACAGGATTAAAATAGACCACAGTTTTTCCATTTTTTCCCCTAATGGCTTAAAATAGTTTGAATTGTTGGAGTATTAATATTTCAGTATATTAGTGTGGCTTGATGCCATTTAGTCTGAGAATTTTTTTTTTAAAGATTTATTTATTTATTTTACAGACAGAGATCACAAGTAGGCAGAGAGACAGGCAGAGAGAGAGGAGGAAGCAGGCTCCCCGCTGAGCAGAGAGCCCGATGCGGGGCTCGATCCCAGGACCCCGAGATCACAACCCAAGCCGAAGGCAGAGGCTTTAACCCACTGAGTCACCCAGGTGCCCCTAGTGTGAGAATTTTTTTTTAAAGATTTTATTTATTCATTTGACAGAGAGAGATCATGAATAGGCAGAGAGGCAGGCAGACAGCAAGGGGGAAGCAGCGTCCCCACTGAGCAGAGAGCCCCGTGTGGGGCTCAATCCCAGAACCCTGAGATCATGACCTGAGCCGAAGGCAGAGGCTTAACCCACTGAGCCACCCAGGTGCCCCTAGTCTGATAATTTTTTTATCAATCCCCTTTTTTTAAATTTTTTTTAAAGATTTTATTTATTTATTTGTCAGAGAGAGGGGAGAGAGAGCAAACGAGCACAGGCAGACAGAGTGGCAGGCAGAGGCAGAGGGAGAAGCAGGCTCCCTGCCGAGCAAGGAGCCCGATGTGGGACTCGATCCCAGGACACTGGGATCATGACCTGAGCCGAAGGCAGTCGCTTAACCACCTGAGCCACCCAGCCATCCCTATCAATCCCTTTTTAACTACAGTATTGGCTATATGCAAAATAAGCTCAAAATATTTGAAAGGTATAGCACAAAGCAAGCTATCTTTGAAAGTTGGCAGATTTACAACACTAGAAAATCAAGAAAAAAAGACAAAGGAAGAAGAATCAAGCCAGAAATGTTCAGTAGTTTTTAGTTTTTTTACACTTTGAGAGAAAAAGAATGAAAAACCAAAGTCACCTAAAACGTTATCAGGATAGGGAAAGGAAGACTGAAGTAATTAGGAGAGACAGATTAGCAGGAAGAACTAAGAGGTCAGAGGCCCACTGACAAAAACCCTGCCATACTGAAAGTTTCTTACAGAAAAGTGTAGCAGTCAAATCAACATGTTGTACACCTTAAATGTAAACAGTGTTATGTGTCAGTTATATTTCAGGAAAGCTGTGGGGGGAGAGAAGAGTGTAGTAGTAAAGAATTGCTTAAATTTTAAAATTAGCATACTTGCTTATTACAGTCGCAAGATAACAATACTATCTTAAAACAGTAAGGACTATAATTCTTTTACATCCTCTTATCCAAGACAGTTTCAATTCCCCTTTCCAATATAGACTTTTTTTTTTAAAGCTTTTTTTTTTTTTTTAAGATTTTTTATTTATTTATTTGACAGACAGAGATAACAAGTAGACAGAGAGGCAGGCAGAGAGAGAGGGGAAAGCAGGCTCCCCGCTGAGCAGAGAGCCCGATGTGGGCCTCGATCCCAGGACCTTGGGACCATGACCTGAGCTGAAGGCAGAGGCTTTAACCCACTGAGCCACCCAGGCGCCCCCAATATAGACTTTTAGCAATTGTTTTTAATGGAGTCTACCACCTTTTCTTTTTCTTTTTTTTTAAATATTTTATTTATTTATTTGTCAAAGTGCACAAGCAGGAGAAGCAGTAGGCAGAGGGTGAAGCAGGCTCCCCTCGGAGCAAGGAGCCCAGTGTGGGACTTGATCCCAGGACTGTGGGATCATGACCTGAGCTGAAGGCAGGCGCTTAACTGACTGAGCCACCCAGGCATCCCAGTCTACCACTTTTTCTTCATTTACATATATTTTTGTAGCAAGGTGTTATTTTGCGATTCAGATTAAATAGCATGAAGCCATTTCTTTAACAAAACCATCCTGCATATCAGCTTCAGCCTCCTAAACAGTTACATCCAAACCTGTCAGACTGAAATCATGGATAAAAGATAATACACAGACTTATATTTACTATGATTAAATAAAATGAGAAATAGGAAGAATAAGATTTTTTTTTTAAGATTATTTATTTATTTATTTATTTGAGAGAGAGAAAAAGAACATGAGCAGGGAGGAGGAGCAGAGGGAGAAGCCGACTCCCCACTGAGCAGAGAGCCCAACCCAGGGCCCTATCCTGGAATGCTGGAATCATGACCTGAGCCGAAGGCAGACAGTTAACTGAGCCACCCAGGCACCCTGGAAGAATGAGATTTAAATAGAATAGAATCTGAACAAATTGATAAATACAAAGCATTCTTTTAGAATCATGATCTACTACTGAGTATCTTGAGACTTCCAATGAAGACATTTTACGCTTTACTATCTTTGGCAAGACAAACATTAGGAATCAGGAGTTTATATTGAAGCAGTTAACATTTAAAAAATTCACAGTTTTTGTCATAAAAGTGATGAGAAGTTCACTGGAGAATAGGACTAAATTTTTCAGTGTAATTCTGTAACCTAGTAATTGGATTTTATTTGATTACTGTAGTGACTTTTCACAGTGCTTTTTCCATCCAGGGGACCTAGTACATAAGCCACTAACTTACCTCATTCCCTATGTGTATGGAGAGACATATACAGGATGTGTTGGCATAGTTAGGAACTACCGTTAAGGAATCAATATATAGCATCTCTTATTACTGTCCATTCAGTATTGAAAAAAGAAAATAGGAAATAAGCCTTCCTTACTCATAGATATATCTGCTGCCAGAGAGCTATGAAAATACAAGTAATATAGCAGTAAATGCCCTAACCAGCAAGGAGAAATGTATATGAATCCATGGGTTTTTTTCTTTTTTATTTCCACTTTTGGTTATTTTTCCTATAAATGTAGTTCTTTTTTAACAGTACCTATAAGAGCAATAGTTACTTGCATCTGCCTTAATGTATTTTTAAACAAAATAGGTTGTGATTATATATAAAAATGACTTGGTTAAAACTTGTTGGCATAGAAGCAATGTTCAGAGGATGAAAAATGAACCAGGATGCTTTGTTTTTCCTAAGCCTTCTCTATAGATAACTGCAGGGGCTTTGTTATTTATAGTAACAATTTGTAAGTGATCTGCATTTGTTTTTTATAATATTTTCTCACTCAAAAATTTGGAAATTTTGGCTTAAACTTAAACATGAAACTTTGAAGGGGAAAAGTGCAAATCATCTGGTCAAAAATATAATCAGTTAAAGAGCATCTGATAGAAACCAAGTATACAATTGTAGCAGTATTCAGGATTTATTATTTTTGTTTTTCTTACTCTTTGAGAAAACCTCTTGGGAGATGAAGGGAAACCTCTGTTTGGAGCACTTCAAAATAGACAGGTGTGTATATTCCAGAAGGGTATGTGTAACTCATGGTAGGCTTTTTTTGGTATAGTCTAATTTAACATTTTTAAAAATCATTATTTAATCCACTCCTTTTTCTATAAAAATTAGCAAAATTCTATTTTTTTTTTTAAAGCCGCTTCAGTCTTATGGGAGACTAAATGGCCAACATTGTGCCATTTATTTTTATTTTTCTTACCATAGCATATACCCTCTCCAATGTCCATCACTCTACCACCCCATCCCTCCTACCCCCTGCCCTCTACCAATCCTCAGTTTGTTTCCTGAGATTAAGAGTCTCTTATGGTTTGTCTCCCTCTCTGGTTTCATCTTGTTTCATTTTTCCCTCCCTTCCCCTATGATCCTCTGTCTTGTATAGAACTAGAGGGTATTATGCTAAGTGAAATAAGTCAGTCAGAGAAAGACAGTTATCATATGATCTCACTGATAATGAGGAATCTGAGAAATAACTGTACACTTTAGAGAGCTTACTCAATCTTAGTGGTAAAAATGAGAGAGATTTCCGGGGATACATACTTTTCTCCCCCTATTTTGTTTACTGCTGAGTCAGAAACCTGGTGTCTCCTACATTTTCTTTCCTCACTAATTTTGCCCCATCATGTAACATTAAGTATTAGTGCTGGCTTAACTATAAATGAATCCTCCTAGTAAGTTCAAAAATAAAACCAAGATGTGGCTCCTTGATGGACAGATCTTGGCACTACAGGACTATACGCCAGGCCTATCTCCAGGCCTAAGCCTCATATTGTAGGGGACCCTGGAAAACAGTGCTCAACAAAGAGCCCCACAACAACAGAGTGGGCAACCAAGAATTCCCCCCGCCTTGCCATTTCCCTCTTATTTTCCTGACAGCTGGCACAGGGGACTTGTAGTCCATAGTGTGCTTCCCTACAGTTCCTGGCCTTCTGGTTAGGAAGATCTGAATTCAATGGAATTTTTAGGGTTTTTTTGCCATCATTTTAGAATTTCTATAAATATATATATTTTTTTGCCCAGGCCTCAGCAGAGTAAATTAGTCCAAACATTTAAGAAATTGACTTGGGAAAATGAGTACTTAAATGAGAATTGAAATAATTAATAGTTTTAATACCTCTTTGTCATGCGAAAATCTGTTAAAAATTTGATGAGTTCATAAAACTTTATAAAAGTCGTAAGAATATTGTAATTTATTTGCAAGACTGTAAAGTATATAATAAGTCTGCAGCTAATTCTTTCAGACTGGGATTGAGTTCTACAGTGAGTGACCTCAGCCTATCACCTTCCCTTATCTTTTTATCTTTCCCTCTCTTACAATCTAGCATAATGGTCTGAAAGCATTAATGCAGTTTGCCATTGCACAGAAGATTACCTGTCCTCAGGTCCTGATACAGAAGCATCTGATTCGTCTCCTGTCAGGTAGTCTCATCTTAATTATTATTACTTACATGTCTTTTTCCATTATATTTCTGGCAGTGTATTTCATTAGGAAACAACACACTGCACTAATTTTTAATCACTCACTACAGCAGCTTTACAAAAGAAAAAACAAAAGACCTGGGTGCCTCTGTAGTACCTGCAGTCTTATTCCAAAACTCAGGTTTTCCAAATGTTTTTAACTTTGTTTTTAACTTAATATCTACCCACCTCAGGACTTTATTGAACTAACATCCACAACTGCTAGCTAACATATTTGTATCCTAATCTTAGGTTAGAAAAGGAATCAATGACATGGATAGATCATTTAAAAATAGGTTTAATTTTGCTGGATCAGGGGGATAGTCTTCATCCTCATTTCACTTGCACTGCTTTGCATGCTCTCTCTGCTCTGTATACAGAGAGCATGCAAAGCAGTGCAAGTGAAATGAGTGTATGGGTACATATTCTGTGTATCACAAGACACTTAGAAATGTATAATTAGGAAAAAGTATTAAGGAACATTGTATAAAAGTAATTCTTCTTATTCATTGAGCATATTTTTATCAAATAATCTTTGTTTCTTTTATGCTGTTTACCTTTTTTCCTCCTGAATCTTATCTTTCAACTCTTAAATTCTATACAAGGCTTTCTAGGAGTTTTTATCAGTTTAACTTATCTTTAGTTGTGGTTCCCGTATCTTAAAGGTGTGATGTTCCAGGTTACCAGTTTCTGTATTTTATAGCCCTGTTACATTTTTGTTTTAGGAGTTTTATATTATATTTAACTACATTGCAATCTTACTGAATGAATTACATTGTTGTTTTTCCCAGTTGTTCTTCCTAACCTAAAATCAGAAGATACACCTTGCCTTCTATCTATAGATCTCTTTCATGTTTTGGTAAGTGTTCAGCAAAAATTCTTAAGTCTCTCAAGTTTCTCATTTCATGTATTTTCCCATTCAAATTCATGTTCTTTTTTCAAGATTATAAATTGTTGGTGTTCAGACTATAAAGTTTAGTTTCTTTTCCATTTTGCTTATGAATAGATATAGATTTGACTGAGACTGTCAAAATCACTTTAAAGGGCACCTGGGTGGCTCAGTCAGTTAAGTGTCTGCCTTTAGCTCAGGTCATGATCCCAGGGCTCTGAGATCAAGTCCCAAATCAGCCTCCCTATTCAGCAGGGAGCCTGCTTCTCCCTCTCCTGCTCCCTCTGCTTGTACTCTCAATCTCTCTCTCCTTTTCTCTTTCTCTCTCTCTCTTGCAAAAATAAGTAAATAAAAAATCTTTCTAAAAAATCACTTTAGGGGTACCTGGGTGGCTCAGTGGGTTAAGCCTCTGCCTTCGGCTCAGGTCATGATCTCAGGGTCCTGGGATCGAGCCCCACATCGGGCTCTCTGCTCAGCAGGGAGCATGCTTCCCCCTCTCTCTGCCTGCCTCTCTGCCTACTTGTGATTTCTCTCTCTGTCAAATAAATAAATAAAATACAAATAAATAAATAATCACATTAGAAATGAAAACATATTAAAAACTAGTGGAGAGTGTCCAGAAACAAGGAATGGAGACTTGGAAGTGAGGAAGGTGGAAGGTAAAGCTTCCAGAGAAATGGAAGGGCACTTCTAGCCCCTTCTGTGTCTTCTTTCAGGCAGCCTCAGCTTATGCCAAACTCTAGGTGGCTACAAATGTCTTTTCAGGGAAGGGCAGGTTTTTGGACAAGGATTCTAGTCCTTGATTTCAGAGCCTAGGACTTCGAACTGGAAGTGTTTACAGCTGCAAAATAGACATGTTATATCTTCTTAATGCATCTTAATGCAGTTTTTTCAGCGATGTGAAGGGGGAAATAAATAATATAAGTAAGGCTGGGATAGCCCATAGCTGAACCAGTAACAGGACCTGTCATAAAAGCGAGGTGACCAGCCCACGCACAGTGTTGAGGTGAGCAGGGAACAGTGATTCTGAGTCCATGAGGTGAGACGGGCATCCTTTCTGGAAGCAGTCTGACTCCCTGGACTAGGGCTGGGGGAATATATCTTCATGGTGACACCACCACCTGTATGCATTTACTCAATGAACACTTCAGACAATGAATACCTATAAGATAGGATCTGTGCCATGCACTGGAGATGCAGTGGTAAATAATGGTGGGCCTGAGGCCACTGTATCATCATAAGTTGAGAAGAATATCAGGTCCGCAAGAGGAGAGCAAGGACAAGTGAAACCCACCAGCGTCCCCGCATCTGTCTCATCACATCCAATGACAACAATCTTCAGAGAGAGTGCTGGCCACTGCTTCTCTTTTGCCTTCCAAAGTTTATGTGAATTCCTCTTTTGACAAAGTCCAGCTGAAAATATACAGGGAAGGAGGCTCTGGGAAACATACCTTCAGCTTAACCACATTAATGGAGAAGAGGCCACAACAGAATCTCTTCACTACTATCCCCACAGTTGAACTATCTACTCTTCTGGGGAAGAAAAAGATAGTCTTGTCAACGTTGCATCTGGCAATACTTAAATTAGTGTTCCATATGAACTTACAACATGATTTGGAGGTCATCTTCAACCTAAATACCGAGATCAATCTCAGATAGCCACCAAACGTTTGCTGTGTGGGGCCTACTCATGATTGTATGTGCATTGATTTTTGGTTACTCAGTATGGGGTGATAGCAACATGCTTTTCTTCTGGAGGCTCATCACTGTCCCACATTTACTCATTTCCTCATTCACAGCCACCTATAATTATAAGTTAGAATCTATAAAAATAAAAAATGTGGAAAGAAAAAAAAATGAAAGCACATTTATACTCTTTATTTTGTAACAGGTATCATCCTAGTTGATTATATATATTGTTGGTGTCTGTCCAAGCAGACTTTTTCTAAATAAATATTATGTGTTCCTCCTCCACCTTTTTTTTTTTTTACATTATAAGCATTGAATGACAGTGTGAGCTATCTTAAAATCATTGGTTATTTGATGTTGGGGACCAAGCTCTTGACACATCTAGGCTTCCCCAAACACCTATGGATGGATGGCAACTGTTTCGTGAGTTTTTTTTTTTCTTTTTTTTGAAGATTCTTTTATTTATTCATTTGAGAGAGAGAAAAAGACAGCACAAGCAGGAAAGCCAGAGGCAGAGAAAGAGAGAGAAGTGGGTTCCCTGCTTAGCATGAGGACTCCGGGATCATGACCTGTGCTGAAGGCAGACACTTAACCATCTGAACCATCCAAGTGCCCCTGTTCTGTGAATTTCTTGGAGAGGTTTTCCCTCCCTGCAGTGACCCCATTCCTTCAAAATGAGTTCTCTAGAGAGATCATTGGTGAGCATGGAGTTTGTGAATATGGGTTAACCAGTATTCTCCACTTCTCATTGTCCAGAACTCTGCCCAGTGGTTGTCACTCCTGTCTTTTGGAATCTTTGGGGAAACTTTGGAAAGAATGCCAGTAACTTAGCCCTATACCCTGAGATTCTGATTTGATTGGATTGGCCCGTGAGTCAGTGTTATTTTAAGAGCTCCCCAAGTTATTGTAATGTTGAGTCGTCTGAGCTATAGACAGGATTGAGACCACTCCTAGAATAAGAAGTTTCAGGAAAGGGGTAACCTATTTGATGATGACTTTTGTTCTCCATTTATGGTACACTGTATTCTAAGATAACCTGTTGAATAATTGGGAAAAATATGGTGGTTATAAAAAACACACACAAACACCCTGTAGTATCTGATATATTTGGTTATAAGATTAACCCATGCTGATGTTTGTTGTCACACATGTTGATGTCCATTTTCTCTCATAGGTTGGTGCTGTGTTAGCATTCCCATCCTTGTATTGGGAGGACACTGTTGATCTGCAGCCATCATCAATTAGTTCTTCTTATACCCACCTTTATCTCTTCCATTTGATCACCATGGCGCACATGCTTCAGATCCTTCTTACCATAGACACAGGTAAAGCTCCCATCAGTTGTTAACTGTAAATAATAATTACCCATGGTTTGTTGGCAAAATTCATTATGCTTGTGATTAATCATGCATATATGCATATATATATATTTCCTTTTTAAAAAGATTTTATTTATTTATTTACTTGAGAGAGAGAGAAAGAGAGAGCATGAGAGGGGAGAGGTCAGAGGGAGAAGCAGACTCCTGGCCAAACAGGGCTCCTGATGGGGGACTCGATCCCAGGACTCCAGGATCATGACCTGAGCCGAAGACAGTTGCTTAACCAACTGAGCCACCCAGGGGCCCACATACATATATATTTATAAGTTCTATGTTATATCTCTTGTTGAATGATCATTTGTTTCTTTAAGGATGCTATTTAAATAAAAAGAAGAGCTATGAAACGGATAAATTAGCTAAACCACTTGATTCTCTAGCTAACTTGTGGCTGCTCTCCAGGTGCACAGGGAAACCATTTGGACCTGCTGTACCCTTTTTCAGATTTCCTAATTTCAGGGTTGGGGATTAGTCTCTCTGACATTTATCCCTGCTAAATAATTTCAGTCTTTTGATAAGCCTGTTTATGAAACCATTTTTGATTCCTCCAGCTAGAATGATAATAGAATGTTTTATGGCATTTATCACATAGTATCTTATTTTGTAATTCCATGTTGTTCTGCTTCTTTCCTTGGTTCTCCTTTCTCACTACTCTTTCCCTCCACCCCTCAAGTTTCTTGAGTAGAGAACATTCAGATTTTAAAATCTTTTCTCATAAAGTTTAGTCCAAATAAGTTTCATTAAATTATTTAAAAAGATTTTATTTATTTATTTGACAGACAGAAATCACAAGTAGGCAGAGAGGCAGGCAGAGAGAGTGAGGAGGAAGCAGGCTCCCTGCTGAGCAGAGAGCCTGATGCGAGGCTCAATCCCAGAACCCTGGGATCACGAACTGAGCTGAAGGCAGAGGCTTTAACCCACTGAACCATCCAGGCGCCCCTCATTAAATGTTTTTTGAACAAATGTTCACTCACAGATACCTGAATAATACAACATCATGGAATCGTAATGTAGTTATTCTCTTAGACTCTGCTCTTAGTTGAAAGTAAAGTCTACTTCCTGGCTATCAGTGATCAAGAAGGGCTCCTGAAAATTCAGGTAATTTAGAGAATGGATAATTAAAGTGACTTTAGAACAATATCTAGCAAAACTAAATATGCATTTATTCATTGACCTACCAACTCCACTTCTAAGAATCTATCCCAAAGCCATACTGGCAAAAATATGAAAGGATATATGCACATGATTACTCATTTGTGGTATTATTTGGAATAATAAAAACCCCAGAGATTGGTTGAATATCCTATAGTATATGCATATATGGAATTTTCTGCAGCCATACAAAGGAATGAGCAAGATCTACTGAAGAACTACTCTCTAGGAGATACTTATTAAGTGAAAAAAGTAGGGTACAGAACAGTAGTTGTAGTATAATGTCTTTGTGTAAGGTATTTTAGGTATATGTGTCCATATATATGCTTACATATATTCATATTTGCTTATATTTTTTATAAATGAAACCAAAAACTGAAGAGTTGCCTCTAGGTAAGGTAGAGAGTCAGGGATTTGAGCAAAGACGCCTGTGTCTTTTTAGTGTAGTTTTTTTTTTTTTTCTTTTCTAAGATTCTATTTATTTATTTGGAAGAGAGAGCACACAAGCATAGGGAGAAACAGAGGGAGAGGGACAAGCAGACTCCCTGCTGAGTGGGGAGTCCTACATGAGGCTCAGTCCCAGGACCCCAGGAACATAACCTGAGCTGAACGCATATGCTTAACAAACTGAGCCACCTGGATACCCCTAAAACACGGTATTTCAACTGTACTTCTCTAATAGGATATATTCTGACAATAAAAGAACTAACAAAAAAAATCATTCAACTAAATTCATATTAGTGGTACAAATGGTATTAAGTACTGGTATTGTTATTTTGAAATTATTTTAGGTAATTTTTAGGATAAACCGAGTGTTTGTGTAAATGTCACTGGGACCCAAGATTTTCAGTGTAGGAAGGAGGAGACTTAAGAATAAATTCAGAACTGTGCATTCTGAAGGATGCTTCAACTAAAAGATGTTCTTTTTGGAAAAAAATTAACTGAGGGTTCTAATTTAAAATAAAGCATTTCGGGGCACCCAACTGGCTCAGTCGTTAGAGCATGGGACTCTTGATCATGACTTCGAGCCCCACATGGGGTGGAGAGATTACTTAAATAAATAAAACTTGAAAAATAAAGGGGTCCGTGGGTGGCTCAGTCGGTTAAGTGTCTGCCTTCAGCTCAGGTCATGATCCCAGAATCCTGAGATGGAGCCCTCTGTCAGGCTCCCTGTTCAGCAGGGAGTCTGCTTCTCCCTCTACCCTTCTCCCTGTTAGTGTTCTCTCTCTCTCAAATAAATAAGATCTTTTTAAAAAAATAATAAAAGAAAACATATCAGAGGGGAGCTATATGGGGGAATGGGTGAAATAGGTGAAGGAGAGTGAAAGTACACTTACAAGGTAAAATTGTTGAATCACTGTATTGTATACCTGGAACTACTACAACACTCTGTGTTAACTATATTGGAATTAAAACTAAAACTTAAAAGAACAAATTCAGAGAAGTTAAGTAAAAACCCTATAATTTCGCAGTCAAAATTCTAGCAAGTTATTATATGGATATTGACAAACTGATTCTACAGTTTATATGAAAAGGAGAAAGATCCGGCATAGCCAACTCAGTACTGAAGGGAAAGAACAAAGTTAGAGGACTGACATTACCGGACTTCAGAACTTACTCTAAAACTACTGGAATCAAGACAGTGAAAAAAACAGACCCGTAGATTAGTGGACCAGAATAGAGAGCCCAGAAAAATCTGTATACATAAATACAGTTAATTGATCTTTGATGAAGGAACAAGGACAAATGGAGCCAAGATAGCCTGATTTTCAACAAATATTGCTGTAACAACTGGACACCCACATACATCTTACAACCTTTGTAGAAGTTAACTAAAAATGGTTCATTTAAAAAAAAAAAGGTTGATAGGCCTGAATGTAAAATGCAAAACTATTAGAAGAGAGTGTGTAGGAGAAAACCTAGATGACCTTGGAGTATACAGTGACTTTTTAGATACAAGGCCAAATGTACAATCCATTAAAGAAATAATTAATAAGCTGGACTTCATTACAATTAAAAACTTCTGTTCTGCAAAGGATAGTGTTGAGAATGAAAAGACAAGCCACAGACTAAGAGAAAATACTTGTTTTGCAAGTATTTTTTGGACACATCTTGGATCTTTTGGACACATCTGAATAACTGTTCTATAAAATATATAGAGAACTGTTAAATTCAACAATAGGAAAATAAACAACCTGATTAAGCAAAGGACACCCAAAACCTTAAGATAGATTATCTTAGAAATAAACCTAACCAAAGAGACAAAGAATCTGTACTCAGAAAACTATAAAGTACCCATGAAAGAAATTAAGGAAGACACAAAGAAATGGAAAAACTTTCCATGCTCATGGATTGGAAGAACAAATATTGTGAAAATGTCTATGCTACCTAAATAATCTACACATTTAATGCAATCCCTATCAAAATAGCATCAGCTTTTTTCGAAGAAATGGAACAAATAATCTTAAAATTTATATGGAACCAGAAAAGACCCCAAATAGCCAGAGAAATTTTGAAAAGGAAAGCCAAAGTTGGTGGCATCACAATTCCAGACTTCAAGCTCTATTACAACTATAATCATCAAGACAGTATGGTACTGGCACAAAAACAGACACATAGATCAGTGGAACAGAATAGAGAGCCCAGAAATAGACCCTCAACTCTATGGTCAACTAGTCTTCGACAAAGCAGGAAAGAATGTCCGATGGAAAAAAGACTCTTCAACAAATGGTGTTGGGAAAATTGGACAGCCACATGCAGAAGAATGAAACTGGACCATTTCCTTACACCACACACTAAAATAGACTCAATGGATGAAAGGAATCCATCAAAATCCTTGAGGAGAACACAGGCCATGACCTCTTCAACCTCAGCGCAACAACTTCTTCCTAGAAACATTGCCAAAGGCAAGGGAAGCAAGGGCAAAAATGAACTCTTGGGACTTCATCAAGATCACAAGCTTTTGCACAGCAAAGGAAACAGTCAACAAAACCAAAAGAGGACAGAATGAGAGAAGATATTTGCAAATGACATATCAGATAAAGGGCTAGTATCCAAAATCTATAAAGAACTTAACAAACTCAACACCCAAAGAACAAATAATCCAATCAAGAAATAGGCCGAAGACATGAACAGACATTTCTGCAAAGAAGACATCCAAATGGCCAACAGACACATGAAAAAGTGTTCAACATCACCCGGCATCAGGAAAATACAAATCAAAACCACAGTGAGATACCACCTCACACCAGTCAGAATGTTTAAAATTAACCAGTCAGGAAACGACAGATGTTGGAGAGGATGCAGAGAAAGGAGAACCCTCCTACATTTTTGGTGGGAATGCAAGCTGGTGCAGCCACTCTAGAAAACAGCATGGAGGTTCCTCAAAAAAGTTGAATATAGAGCTACTCTATGACCCAGCAATTGTACTACTGGGTATTTACCCCAAAAATACAAATGTAGTGATCCCAAGGGGCTCGTGCCCCCCAGTGTTTATAGCAGCAGTGTCCACGGTAGCCAAACTGTGAAAAGAACCTAGATGTCCATAAATAAATAAAATAAATAAATAAATAAATAATAAAATAAATAAAGTCTTTAAAAATTTTTTTAAAAAAGAAGATGTGGTATACACACACACACAGTGCAATACTATGCAGCCATCAAAAATGAAATCTTGCCATTTGCAACGATGTGGCTGGAACTAGAGGGTATTATGCTAAGTGAAATAAGTCAATCAGAGAAAGGCAATTATCATATGATCCCTCTGATATGAGGAATTTGAGAGGCAGGGCAGGAGTTCGTAGGGGGAAGGGAGGGAAAAATGAAACAAGATGGGACCGGGGAGGGAGACAAACCATAAGAGACTCTTTTTTTTTTTTTTTAAGATTTTATTTATTTATTTGACGGGGAGATCACAAGTAGGCAGAGAGGCAGGCAGAGGGGCTGGGAAGCAGGCTCCCTGCTGAGCAGAGAACAGAGAGCAATGCGGGGCTTAATCCCAGGACCCTGAGATCATGACCTGAGCTGAAGGCAGAGGCTTAACCCACTGAGCACCCAGGTGCCCCCATAAGAGACTCTTAATCTCAGGAAACAAACTAGGGGTTGGTGGGGAGTGAAGGGAAAGATAGGGTGACTGGGTGAGGGACATTGGGGAGGGTATGTACTTTGGTGAGTGCTGTGAATTATGTAAGACTGATGATTCACAGACCTGTACCCCTGAAACAAATAATACATTATATGTTAATAATAAATAAGAAAAATAAGCAAAAGATACCTCACTAAAGACGATCTACAGATGGCAAGTAAGCATATGAAAAGATGTTCAATATCGCAAGTCATTAGAGAATTGCAAATTAAAATGAGATATCACTATGCACCTATTAGAATAGTTAAAAACCAAAACACTGAGAATTCTCAGTACTGGTGAGGATGTAGAGCAACAGGAATTCTCATTCATTGCTGAAAGGAAGGAATTCCATGCCATTTTGAGATACAGTTCAGCACTTTCTTACAATGCTAAACTACTCCTATCATATGATGCAGCAATCACCTACCCAAATGAACTGAAAACCTCTGTCCATACAGAAACCTACACACAGATGTTTGTAGCAGCTTTACTCATAATTTCCAAAATTTGGAAGCAACCACATGTTCCTCAGTGGGTGAATGAATTAATAAACTGTGATACATCCAGGCAATGGAATATTTTTCAGCGCAAAAAGAAACAAGCCTTCAAACAATGAACGGGCATAGAGGAAGCTTAAATGTGTAATATTTCATGAAAGAAGCAGATCTGAAAAGGCTGTATACTATATGATTCCAACCATGATAGACCTTTGAATGACACAAGTTTGAACTGAGAGGGTCTACTTATATGGGTTTTTCTTTTATTAATAAATTCAGTATAGTACTATAAATGTATTTTCTCTTATGATTTTCTTTTTTTTTTTAATATTTTATTTATTTATTTGACAAAGATCACAAGTAGGCAGAGAGGCAGGCAGAGAGGAGGAAGCAGGTTCCCTGAGCCTGATGTGGGGCTTAATCCCAGAACGCTGAGATCATGACCTGAGCTGAAGGCAGAGGCTTTAACCCACTCAGCCACCCAGGCGCCCCTCTCTTATGATTTTCTTAACAAATTTTCTTTTCTCTAGCTTACTTTATTGTAAGAATACAGTGTATAACATACAAAGTATGCGACATGTAGCATATATGTAAAAAATACATATACAAAATATGTTTTCCATTCAATAGTAGGCTGTTGGTAAGGTTTTTAGAGCATCAAAAGGTATAGGTAGATTTTTTACTGTGCCAGAGGTTGGCACCCTTCGCCCCCAGTGTGGTTCAAGGGATATATGTATATGACATTCTGGAAAAGGCAAAGCTTTGAAAACTGTAAAAGTATCCACGATTGCCAGAAGTTAGTGGGGAGAGATGTGTGAACAGGCAGAGCACAGAAGATTTTTAGGGCAGTGAAACTACTCTGTATGATATTATAATAGTGGATACATGTTGTTATATATTTGTGAAAACCTATCGAATGTACAACACCAGGAATGAATCCTAATGGTAACTGTGGACTTTGGATAATAATGATGTGTTGGTATAGGTTCATTGATTGTAACAATGTACCATTCTAGTACTAGATGTCAATAGTCAGGAATGACAATGGGTGTGTGGGGGCAGCGAGTATATGGGAACTCTGTGCTTTCCACTCAGTTATGTAATCAAGCTAAAATTGCTTTAAAAAAATAAAATTTATTAACTAAAAAAAATCTTGTACATGCGTGTTTGCATTTGTCAAAACTCAAGTGGTATTTTTAATATTTGTATATTTCACTGCAAATTAAATTTACCTCAATCATGTACAAATATTGAACTGTTATATTTAAATTGGAAATATCAATACGATAATGTATTTTCCTCTTTTTAAAAAAAGTGTGTATTTCTTAGGGTGCCTGGGTGACTCAGTCAGTTAAGCTTTGGCTAAGGTCATGATCCCAGTGTCCTGGGATCAAGTCCCATGTCGGGCTCTCTGCTCAGCAGGGAGTTGGCTTTTCCTTCTCCCTCTGCTGCTCCCCCTGCTTGCGCTCTCTTTCTGTTTCTCTATCTGTTAAATAAATAAAACATTTTTTAAAAACTCATTTATATCCTGTAAAACAATAAAAAATATATTTTGAAAGTATGTATCTCCTTAAGAGATCCTAATTGGAAAGGAGAAAAACTAGCAATTGAACCAAAGTAAGAGACTCGGGGTAATTTTAGTTGTTGTCTTTGAGATGAATTAATGTATATTTTTAAAAAGCATTTTTAAAACAAGAGAGCACTATTCAAATGAGCTGTAACCATCTGTCACGTTGAATACAAGGTTGGCATTTTTGTCCCCCTTTTAATATAATAAAACTAAAGTTCAGAGAATTTAAGTGGCTTACCCAGAGTTTTAACATAAGTTGGGTGAGTTAGCAATTGCCG
>ML106255.1:40204-55921 GCA_003697995.1 Taxidea taxus jeffersonii | reverse complement strand
CTTCTTCTAATAGAAACACCTTATCAGAATCATCTTGTCATGATCAGCCTTTCATCCAAAAGTCCTTTGATCCTCCTGTGCAGTGACAATTTGCAGAGCTCCAGACAAAACTCTGAAGTGCTTTGTGTCCCCACTCACCTCCTCCACTGCCAGCTTCATGGTCAGGTACAAGAAATAGAAGAGCCCACGCAGATGGCAAAAATAGCAGTTCATTCTAGGTTTAAAAATGTTTGAAAAACACAGAGAAAGGCTTTATATTTTCCAACCCTACTAATGACAGGCAGAACTGTATCCCGAGATCAGAAAATTAGGTAAATGTAATGCCATTTCTAAGTTTCTCATAGGGTAGGTACAATTAGCATCCCCTCTTGAATCACAAAGGCTAAATTGTTTGAGGATTTTCTCCTTGCTCTGACAATTTCACTCCAGTGTCAAGGAAGATAGATGGGGCCATTTGTGCTGAGTAATTAGTCTTCTTTCTGAACTCCCTCAAACTGGTTTTCCTTCACCCAGGTTTAGACTTTCAAATATGTTTTTAAATTCATCATTAATTTAAACAGCCAGATCCAGACAGGGGGGAAAAAAATACACACACACACACACACACACACACACACACGTAATATATATTTTCCAGGGTTCCTATCAGCTTATACTTGGGAATTTCAACTTTTAACCCAAGAATATATTTAATGGTAGAATGAAGCAGGATGATAAAATTCAAGTATTCTAAAAAGCTTCATCACATTAGTAATTTCTGCAAATAAGTTGGGAGGCTCTGTCATTTGCATCAATGTATTAGTGTAGAAAATTGAGTTCCGGTCATATTGGGAGAAATACAAGAGCGCTGAACATTTTGTGGACTCTGTATGTGTTCAGAAAATACTTCATACCTAATATATAAAGAACTTGCACAACTTAACACCAAATCAAACCAAATAAAAACAGAAATAATCTGATTAAAAATGGGCAGATGGCCCGAACAGACATTATTCTAAATAAGACATACAGATGGCCAACAGACACATTAAGATACTCACTAATCATTAGGGAAATGTACATCAAAACCATAATGAGATTATCATTATACTTGTCCAAATGGCTAATATAAAAAAGATAAGAAATAACAAGTGTTAATGAATATGTGGAAAAAAGGGAACACTTTTGCACTGTTGGTGCAGTCAACTGTGGAAAACGTAAGGGGATTCCTCAAAAAATTAAAAATAGAACCATCATAACGAATAATCCAGTAATTCCACTATTGGATATTTACTCAAATAAAATGAAAACACTTAATTTGAAAACATATAAACAGCCGTATGTTTAATACTGCAGCATTATTTACAACAGCCAATATATGGAAGCAACATAAATGTCCACTGATACATGAATGGAGAGCAAAGCCATCGTGTATGTGTAATGGAATGGTGTAAGTATAATGGAATATTGCTCAGCCATAAAAAAAGATCTTGCCATTTGTGACACAGATGGGCCTAGAAGGTAGGCCAGAGAAGGAAAATATCATAAGATTTCATTTATATATGGAATCTAAGAAACAAAACAAACAAAACCAAATAAAATAATAAATACAGAGAACAAACTGGTGGCTGCCAGAAGGGAGGGCTTAGGCGACTGTGCAAAATAGGTGAAGGAGATAGATAGGTACAAACTTCCAGTTACAAAATAAAAAAGTCATGGAATGAAAACTATATAGCATGGGGAATATAGGCAATAATATTGTAATAACATATGGTAGCAAATTGCAATTACACTTATTGTGGTGAATATGGTTTAATGTATAGAATTATGTTGTATACCTGAAACTAATATACATTGTATGCCAATTATATATCAATTTTAAAAAAGGAAAATACTTGATAACTGATAGCTCTGGCAAAAATCTAATAAGTAAAGTACTCAGATAAGGAAGATATATATATATATATATACACATATGTATATATATATATTCTTCAACCCTGAGCAGTCCAAGTAGATGCTGACCAGAAACAGTGGCCATAACTGTGTTTCTCATTAAATTGTGTCTTAGTATAATGTTACCACTTCTAAGGCAGTGTGTCCCACTCTAACATTATATGAAATCAGTATAGAGCCATAGTTCCTCACACTCAAATTTTACTGCTTGAAAGAATTAAGTCCCAATAAGAGATACTGAACAAATCATAACAAAACAATCAAGTGAAAACAACTATATATTGGTGGAAGCAATTTATCTGTTGTTTTTCTATCAAATAATTTTCATTCTTTAACTATAAGAAGTTGTGCTGAAAGTAACATAAGAAGGTGATTTTCAGTAGCCTCTTGGAATCCTTAAAGGAAGGTAAGATCTGCTTTGGATAGAAACTGATTAAATGACAAAGTAGAATAATCACAGTTGCCACCAAAACATTATAAAATAATATACAAAGAATCACAAAAAGAACATGTGTCATAAAATTTTAAGTCAGAACACAAAATTTCATAAATGAAATGTAAATCAGAAATGAAAAATGTTTAATCTTTTTCATCAATACTGAGAATTCAAACAAACAATACTTATATGTGAGGGGGAAAATACCCGTTTACAGTCTCTGAGCTACCTTTTCAAAACAATGAAATAGAAACTTATCTTATGAAAGGAAATCTCATACAAAAATATTATAAAATAATATAGACATAAACATATAAATATTTATAATATATAAATATATATATTTTCTATAAACTTAGTTTAGAAAAGTAATTTGGATAGCAACTCATATTATAGCCTTTTCCCTTCTACAAGATAACTGTCAAAATAGCAAACATTTCCCAAGTTTAAGCATGTTCAGAACATTAATGTGATTTGAGCTATATAATAACAGAGGACAAACATATAGCTAATTTTTAATAGATCAGTTTGCTTCTTGTAAATGTGATATAAAAACTTCACTCCCCACTGCAAATTATAAGAAGTGTGATTTTATTCCAGCACTTATTAATCCTAAAAATAAATCTATTTAAAATTCTAGTGCTCAGTTCCACTAGAAACGTCATTATAACAACTGAAAATTAATGCCATTATGGAATTATGGATCAGCATCTACCATGACCAAAATGTGATTTACATTGAAATGGGTTATTTGTTACTGCCTATTTAACATAAATTAGCTTATTGTGTATTTGGACTAAATGTTCATTAGTGTCAGAGATAATTTTTTTTTATATTTTAGGAAAAAACATATATAACTGACATTAGAAAAATAATTTACATGTGTCCAAAAAATTATAACTCAGTAGTCTGACAAACTATATTACTAAAATAATTATTAGAGCATAACAATTTAAGTTAATATTAACATATATATTTTAACCTGTACTATTGAATAAGTAAATTAGTGAATAATGTGAAAATATTTTTTTGAAAGAGAAAGACTTTATATAATCTCATATTAACCTAATAACTGATTTTCTCCTGTCTGATTAATTGTGTCCATTAAATATCTTGGTACCCTGAACTATATGGA
Source organism: Taxidea taxus jeffersonii (assembly GCA_003697995.1). Classification (NCBI taxonomy): domain Eukaryota; kingdom Metazoa; phylum Chordata; class Mammalia; order Carnivora; family Mustelidae; genus Taxidea; species Taxidea taxus. The sequence continues at coordinate 52,415 of ML106255.1, read as the reverse complement.
TTCTTTTTTCCTGAATATAAAAATAACAGTAATTATAATGTAGTAATAAAAAGATAATAGCTAATGCTTATATAAAGGTTACCACATGTCAACTACTTTTCCAAATGTTTTACACACATTAACTCATTTTATATGTTCATTAACTCTATTAGTTTAGTTCTATTATTATTATCATCATCACTATTACCATTATTATTTTTAAGTAGGTTTCACACCCAACATGGAGCCCAACCAGGGGTTTGAACACCACCCTGAAATCAAGAGTCAGAGGCTCAACTGACTGTGCCACCCAGCTGCCTCAGATTAGTTCTATCATTTATTACCCTTTTAAGATTTTATTTATTTATTTATTTTAGAGAGAAAGAGAGGGAGTGTGGGCAGGGGAGAAACAGAGGGAAAGGTGAGGGTGGGGGAAAGAATCTCAAGTAGACTCCATGCTAAACATGAAGCTCAACACAGGGCTCAATCCCATGACCCTGAGATCATGACTGTGGATGAAACCAAAAGTTGGAGACTCAACCGACTGAGCCATCCAGGAACCTCAGAATACTTCTATTTATAAAACCATTTTACAAATGGGGAAATTGATGCCCTGAAAGTTTTGGTGGCTAGCCTAGCTAACAACACCAGCCAGTGAGTATCTGGAATGAGTCAGATAGCTTAATTCTAGAGTGTGTGCTAACAAAGTGCTATAGTGATCCAGTTCTGCTAATTTGCTGTGTCTTAGAAATTAAGTCTAAAACTCAGGGTTGGGAGAGAGTCCAAGATGACAGAGGAGTAGGAGATCTTAGTTTCATCTGGTCCCAGGAATTCAGCTAGATAGCTATTAAATCATCCTGAACACGTGTTCAGAAATGAAATGTTTCAGAAGAAAGCATAGAAGACACTAGGGGATTCCTTTCTAGAGAAACCAAAGAACCAATATCTAATCTAGTTGAAATTTAAAAAGGCTATTAGTGAGATGATATAAAAAATGGAGGCTCTAACTGCTAGGATACATGAGGCAGAAGAGAGAATGAGTGATATAGAAGACAAAATGATGGAGAATAAAGAAGCTGAGAAAAGGAGAGATAAACTACTGGATCATGAAGGGAGAATTTGAGAGATAAGGGATACCATAAAATGAAACAATATTACAATAATTTGGATCCCAGAAGAAGAGGAAACAGAGAGGGAGAGAGGACCAGAAGGTATATTGGAGCAAATTATAGTGAGCTCTTCTCTAATCTGGGGGAGGAAACAGGTATCCAAGTCCAGGAGGCATAAGGAACCTCCCTCAAAATCAATAAAAAGAGGTCAACACCCTGACATTAAGTTGTGAAACTTACACATTTCAGACACAAAGAGAAAATCCTGGAAGTAGCTTGGGGCAAGAGGTCCATAACTGACAAGGGTAGAAACATTTGACTGGCAGGACACAGACCTGGCAGGCCAGAAAGGACTGGCATGATATATTCAGTGTACTAAATGAGAAAAATACACAGTCAAAAATATGTTTTCCAGCTGGGATGTCATTCAAAATAGGAGAGATATAAAGCTTCCAGGACAAAAAGAAACAGAAAGAATCTGTGATCACAGAACTGCCCCTATAATAAATATTATAAGAGATCTTTGGAGCAAAGAGAGAGCCCAAAAGTAACATAGACCAGAAAAGAACAGAGACAATATACAGAAACAGTGACTTTACAGGTAATACAATGGCACTAAATTCATATTTTTTAATAGCTACTCTGAATGTAAATGGGCTAAATGTCCCAATCAAAAGGCACAGGGTATGAGATTGGATAAAGAAGCAAAACCCATTGATATGCTGTCTGCAAGAGACATATTTTAGAATCAAAGAACCTCCAGATTGAAACTAAGGGGGTGGAAAGCCATTTATCATGCTGATGGACATCAAAAGAAAGCTGGCATGTGAATCCTTATATCAGACAAACTAGATGTTAAGTCAAAGACTGTAATAAGAGAGAGGAAAGACACTATATCATAATCAAAAGGTCTGTCCAACAAGAAGATCTAACAATTGTAAATAATTATGACCCTAACAAGGGAGCAGCTAATTATATAAGCCAATTAATAACAGAATTAAAGAAAGACAGCAATAATAATACAATAATAGTAAAGGACTTTAACCCCACCCACTGCAATGAACAGATCATCTAAGCAGAAGATTAACAAGGCAAGAAGGGCTTTGAATGACACACTGGACTAGAAGGAATTAACAAATATATGCAGAGCATTCCATCCTAAGGCAACAGAATACCTATTCTTCTTGAGTGCACATGGAACATTCTCCAGAACAGATCACAACCAGGGTCACAAATCAGATCTCAAGGGGTACCAAAAGACTGTAATCATTCCCTGCATATTTTCAGACCATGATGATTTGAAACTGGAACTCAATCACAAGAGAAAATTTGGAAAGAATTCAAATATATAGAGGCCAAAGAACATCCTACTAAAGAATGAATGGCTGAACCAGAAATTACAAATTTTAAAAAATCCATGGAAACAAATGAAAAAAAAAAAAAGTATAACTTCAAAACCTTTGGGATGCAGTCAAGGCGGTCCTAGGGAAGTATATAGCAATACAAGCCTTTCTCAAGAAACAAGAAAGATCTCAAATACACAACCTAACCTTATACCTAAGAAAGTTGGAAAAAGAGTAACAAATAAAGCCTAAACCAAACAGGAGAAGAGAAATAATAAATATTAGATCAGAAATCAATAAAATAGAAATCAAAAGAACAGTAGGACAGATCAACGAAACTAGGAGCTGTTTCTTTGAAAGAATAAAAGGATTGATAAAAGCTTAGCCAGATGTATCAAAAAGAAAAGAGGAAGGACCCAAGTAAATAAAGTAATGAATGAAAGAGATTACAACCATCACTGTAGAAATATAAACAATTCTAAGACCATATTATAAGCAACTAGATGCCATAAATTAGGCAATCTGGAAGACATGGATGCATTCCTAGAGATGTATAAATGACCAAAAATGAAACAGGAAGAACTAGAAAACTTGAACAGACCCATAACCAGCAAGGAAATTGAAGCCTTAATCAAAAATCACCTAAAAACAAGAGTCCAGGGCCGGATGGCTTCCCAGGGGAATTCTACCAAACATTTCAAGAAGAATGAATATCTACTCTTCTGAAGCTGTTTCAGAAAATATAATGGAAGGAAAATGTCCAAACTCTTTCTATGAGGCCAGCATTACCTACATCCCCAAGCCAGACAAAGTCCCCATCAAAAAGAAGAATTACAGATCAAAATCCCTGATGAACATGAATGTAAAAATTCTCACCAAAATACTAGCCAGTAGAGTTCAACAGTACATTAAAAGGATTATTCACCAAGACCAAGTGAGATTTATTCCTGGGCTACAAAGATGGTTCAACATCCACAAATCAACCAATGTGATACACTACATAAATAAAAGAAAGGGAAGGATGGCTGGGTGGCTCAGTCAGTGAAGTGTCTGGCTTTGGCTTGTGTCATGATTCCATGGTCCTGGGATCAAGTCCCACACCAGGCTCCTAGCTCAGTGGGGAGCCTGCCTCTCCCTTTGCCTGATCCTCTCCCTGTCTGTGCTTTCCCTCTCTCTCTCTCTGATAAATAAATAAAATATTAAAATGAAATGAAAAGAAAGGACAAGAAAAACATGATCCTCTCAATAGATACAGAAAAAGCATTTGACTAAGTACATATCCTTTCTTGATCAAAACTCTTCACAGCATAGAGATAGAGGGAACATACCTTAACATAAAAGCCATCTACGAAAAGCCCGCAGTGAATATCATTCCCAATGGGAAAAAAACTGAGAACTTTTCTCCTAAGTTCAGGAACACGGCAGGGATATCCACTATCACCATTGTTCAACATAGTAGATGTTTTACCCTCAGCAATTCAATAATAACAAAAAGAAATAAAAGGTACCCGAATCAGCAAAGAAAAAGTAAAACTCCCCCTCTTTGCAGATGACATGATACCCTATGTGGAAAGACCAAAAGACTCCACCTCAAAATTGCTAAAACTCGTCCAGGAATTCATCAAAGTGGCAGAATATAAAATCAATGCACCGAAATCAGTTCATTTCTATACACGAACAAGAAGACAGAAGAAAGAAAAATTGAGGAGCTGATCCCATTTATAATTGTCCTCAAAACCATAAGATACCTAGAAAACAAACATAACCAAAGAGGCAAAGGATCTATATTCAGAAAACTATAGAACACTCATGAAAGAAATTGAGGAAGATACAAAGAAATGGAAAAACATTCCATGCTCACGGATTAGAAGAACAAGTATTGTAAAAACATGTATGCTACCTAGAGCAATCAATGCAATCCCTATCAAAATACCATCAACTTTTTTCACAGAGCTGGAACAAATAATCCTAAGATTCATATGAAACCATAAAAGACCCCAAATATCAAAAAGAATATTGAAAAAAAACCGAAACTGGTGGCATCACAATCCCAGACTTCAAGCTCTATTACAAATTCTGTAATCATCAAGACAGGATGGTACTGGAACAAAAACAGACACATAGATCAGTGGATCAGAATAGAGAACACAGAAATGGAACCTCAACTCTACAGTCAACTAATCTTTGATAGACCAGGAAAGAATATCTGATGGAAAAAAGACAGTTTCTCCAATAAAAGGTATTGGGAAAGACAGCCAGATGTAGAAGAATGAAACTGCACTATTTTCTTACACCATACACAAAGGTAACCTCTGAATGGATGAAAGACCTCAGTGTGAGACAGGAATCCATCAAAATTCTAGAAGAGAACACAGGCAGCAACCTCTTTGACTTTGGCTGTAGCAACTCCTTGCTAGACACATCTCCAAAGCCAAGGGAAACAAAAGCAAAAATGAACTATTGGGACTTCATCAAGATCAAAAGCTTTTGCACAGCAAAGGAAACAAGTCAACAAAACCAAAAGGCAACCTGTGGAATGGAAGAAGATATTTGTAAATTAGGTATTCTATAAAGGGCTAATATCCAAGACCGATAAACAACTTAACAAACTCAACACCCAAAAAACGAAGAATCCAGTAAAGAAATGGGCAGAAGACATGAATAGATATTTCTCCAAAGACCAACAAATGGCCAACAGACACATGAAAAAATGCTCTACATCACGTGGCATCATGGAAATTCAAATCAAAACCACAATGACCGCCTCACAGCAGTCAGAATGGCTAAAATAAGTCATGAAGTGACAGATGTTGGTGAGGATGCGGAGAAAGAGGAACCCTCTTACACAGTTAGTGGAAATGTAAGCTCATATACCCACTCTGGAACACAGTACGGAGTTTCCTCAAAAAGTTGAAAAATAGCGCTACCCTACGACCCAGCAATTGCACTACTGGGTATTTACCCCAAAGATACAAATGCAATGGTCTGAAGGGGCAGTTGTACCCCAATGTTTAAAGCAGCAATGCCCACAACAGCCAAACTATGGAAAGAGTCCAGATGTCCATTGACAGATTAATGTATAAAGAACATGCAGTACATATACACAATGGAATACTACTCCACCATAAAAAAAATGAAATCTTGCCATTTGCAATGACATGGATGGAACTAGAGGGTATTATGCTAAGCAAAGTAAATCAGAGAAAGACAACTATTATATCACCCACTCATATGTGAATTTAAGAAACAAAACAGATCATAAGGGAAGAGAAGAAAAAATAAAACAAGACAAAACGAGAGGGAGAAAAAACATAAGAGACTCTTAATTATAAGAAACAGACTGAGAGTTGTAAAAGGGGAGAGTGTGGGGAGGCTGGGGTAACTAGGTGATGGACATTATGGGGGTACATGATGTAATGAGCACTGGTTATTATATAAGATTGATGAATCACCGACCTCTACCTCTGAAACCAATACACCATATGTTAATTAACTGAATTTAAATAAAAGTAAACTAAAATTCAGGGTTGGGTCTTCTTGACATTGCATAGTAAATATGATCTATTTGTCAAATCTTGACACCCAAACCACATTGTCTTTATTACTGTAATTCATATTTCTTGAAGTCACATAGTATTTACTCCTCTATTCTATTTTTTTTTTTCTAAATATGTTTTGCCTGTTTTAGGTTCTTTGCATTTACATATGAATTTCAGAATCAGCTTACCTTTGAAGAATTCTGGGACTTTGGGATAGTGTTGAAAATGTAGATTGGGAACATTGACCTCTTAATGAATCTGTCTACCCACAGCCATGGCATATTTCTTGATATATTTATGTTTTCCTTAATTTCATCAATGTAAGTTTTAAAATACAACTCTTTCAAATTTTTAATTATACTTAGTCCTAAATATTTCTCATTTGTTCTGGTAGTGTAAATAGTATGGTTTCCTAATTTAAATTACTGAATTGTTTTTTGCAAGAATTTAGAAAATGACTTTTGTATGTTGAGTTTTTTTTGAAGATTTCATTTATTTATTTGGCAGAGAGAGACAAAAAGAGAGCAGAAGCAGGAGGAACGGCGAACAAAGGCAGAAGGAGAAGCAGGCTTCTCTCTGAGCAAGAAGCTTGACATGGGGCTAGATTCCAGGACTCTGCAATCATCGCCTGAGCTGAAGACAGATGCTTAACAGACTGAGCTACCCAGGCACCTGTGTATCTTGCAATCTTACTATCTCATTTATTAGCTTTAGTTTTTTGTTTTTCTTTGTTTTTTCTTCTTTTAACATTCCAATAGATATTCTCAATAGCCAATCATGTTATCTGTAGCTAAGGGCAGTTTTATTACTTTCCAGTCTGAGATTATCATATGGTTTTTCATTCTTATTCTGTGTCTTGTTAATGTCTTTTCTTATTTTGATATCAGGGCAATGCTGACCTCATCGAATGACTTGGAAAATAGTTCCTCCTCCTCAAAATTTTGTTGGATTTTATGCAGAACTGGTATTATACTTTTCTTATTTGATTGATAGAATTTACCCATGAAGTAGTTTGGGCATAGAGTTTTTAGGGAAGGCCTTTAAGAACAAAGTCAATTGTTAGTTGATAAAGGGCTATCAGGCTACCTATCTGTTTTTTATGAACCTTAATGAAACTTTGGCAGCTTGTATCTTTTAAAGAATATTTCTTTTTCACTGAAGTTGTTGACTTTATTGACATAAAGTTGTTTTAACATTTTCTTATTTTCCTTTTAATATCTGTGGATCCATAGTAATGTTTCATTGTTGTTACTAATAATTTGCTTCTTCTCTCTCTTTTCCTTGAGCAGTCTGGCTAGAGGTTTCTCAATTATATTGATTTTTTTCAAAGAGCACATTTAAAAAAAAAAAATTCCCCCCTCATTTTTCTGATTTATGTTTCATTGATGTTTTCTCTTATCTTTATTATCTCCTTTCTTTTTTTTTTTTTTTTTTAGTTTAATTTGCTTTCATTTTTCTCATTTTTGAGGTGGAAGCAAAGATCATTGATTTAACTTTTCTTCTTTTCTAATATGTCTCTAAAGCTATAAATTCCTACTTAACTACTGATTTACTGGCATCCCTTCCATTCTGATATGTTTTGTGCACTTGAGGGAAGAATGTATACTCTATTTATGAGGAGAAAAATGTTTCTATAGATATTCATTAAGTCACTTAGATAATGTTGTTCAGCTCTTCCATATTCTTTCTAATTGTTTGCATATTCCATAAATTAGTGAGAAAGGGTATTTCTCAATCATAACTATGGATTTGTCTATTTCTCATTGCACTTCCAATAGCTTTTGTTTTATGTATTCCAAAGCTGTGTTATTATGTACATAAATTTTAGTCTGTTAGGGCCTCTTGATGAATTGACCCCTTCCATTATTAACTCCCCATCACTAAAAATTGACCACCTTTATTCTTGATAATATTCTTTTATCTGATATCTAAATTATGATATTTATATAGTCCCTCTAACATCCTTTTGATTAATTTTAGCATATCGTTCCCTATTCTTTTAAATTTAATTATGTGTGCCTTATATTTAAAGTATGCTTCTTGTAAGCGTCATATAGTTGAGCCTTGTGTTTTTATCCAATTTGACAATCTCTCTTAATTGGGGTCTTTAAACCATTTACATTTAGTGTGAATATTCATATGGTTAGGTTTAAGTCTTATCCTATTAATTGTTTTCATTTTTAAAAATATATTGTTTTCTATTTGTCCTATCTGTTATTTTTTCCTCTTTTCCCTCTTTTTATTTCCTACATTTAGATTAACAGAATATTTGTTTTTAATCCTATCTTATATTATCGGACCTAGTCTTTTTTGTTATTTTTGTGGTTGCTTAAGGGTATATGGTATATATTTTTAACTATACACATTTAATTTATTAAAGCCTACTTTAAAGCTATACTATACTACTCTATGACATGCTCAGCATGTCACTTAAATAGATCCCACTACCTATAATGTTGTTTGTTAAATAATATCATATATGATTTCAGTGAAAACTATTTGAAAACTCTGTCTAAGGGGCACCTGGGTGGCTCAGTGGGTTAAAGCCTCTGCTTTCGGCTCAGATCATGATCCCAGGGTCCTGGGATCAAGCCCTGCATCGGGTTCCCTGCTCAGCGGGGAGCCTGCTTCCTCCTCTCTCTCTTTCTGCCTGCCTCTCTGCTACTTGTGATCTCTGTCTGGCAAATAAATAAATAAAATCTTAAAAAAAAAACAACAACAACTCTGTCTAAAATTTTCACCTATTCCTTGGATGTTGTTACACAGACTGAAGTAGACTGAAGCTGAGTAAGAGTATACAATCATAAGATAAATTCCTAAAAGACAAAATACCAATATAAAATTGATGTTATGGTATATAAATTATCATAGGATTATATTTTGCCTTGCAAATCTTTTTTTATTACTTTGGTTCACTGGACTAAAAAGTTTACTGAAGGATACTCTCTCTCTCTTTCTCTCTCTCTGTATACATATATATTCTCCTTTTTAGTTATGATCTTACTAGTGTATATAAATATATGAGTGTACTGTCACTTCAAATAAATATAGAATTGTTCATTTAATAGGAGCTGATGACTGAAAGTGTAGGACATAATCCAAAGATCTGGATATTTTAAATATGAAGATAAATTCATTTTTGTTTAAATCAATTTCATGACTATTCACTGCATAAGCCTAAGTGGTCACATATATCCTTGCCCTTTCATAAATCCTCTTCATACATTTACAAGTTATTTCAGTTAAGCTGCCATTGGTCATGTCCAGGTGACTTAAGAGAACTTCCTTTTTCTCTTTCCTGGAAGGTAATGAAGCCCTTGGGCCAAAGCTTATTTAATGTTTAATTTAGAACACTGTTTATAGCTATCAAGATAACCATTTGCTTATGTTATCTTCTGAACACTTTTAATCACATTCTTAAGATGAAATTTATCCCTTCCAATTTGCCCAGGAAATACAAAGATATTTTGATGGTATAGACAAATTTAGATTTATGATTAAAGTCATGTGAATATTAAATGATTATCTTCCATTTTTGCAAACTCCCTCTTTATAAAAGAAAACCTCTACATTGTATATTTTCCACTGACTCCTGAGACTAACTAATCTGTAAAGAAATCTAATATTTTTTCAAAACTGAAAAAGAATGTAAACATTAAGGAGAACAAGGATACTAAAAATATATATACAATTCATCTCAATACTACCAAATACTTTAAAAGAGCCTAATTTGGAATGTAATATTGCACCCCGCTAACACCTGAATAGGAAGAGCTATGAAGTACAGTTTGTATAAATCATAATTTAGCTATGAAAAATAACACCCTGCACCTTATAAGAAAACAAAATGCAGCACTGCAGAATTTATGATTTGCACTGAATATGTAGAGGGAGTAAGGTTTCCAATCTATTGAAATAGCATGTCTGTGACAGGATAATGATTCATGACCAATAGCAGTCATCTACTTGCCAACCAAAGGCACATTTATACTTCTTAATGTCACCAAAATGATGTCACCCCAAATGTATTAATATACTACATTTTCATTTTGAAGGTTAAAATGTAGGTGTAAGAAGTGAAATTCTAAAATGGATTAACATAGTACATCATATAATCCCTTCAAGTGTAATTTTAGTCCTGTTCATAGTACTGAAACATAATGTGAGTCTGTGGAAGGAAAAGGAAACTTTTGTAATGAACAAAATGGAAATAACAACAAAATACTCTGAAAGAGAGTGGGCCCTTGAAGGAAACAGCTAAATGATATTTGGGAAAAGAGTTAGTATGCACTGTATGATAGAAAGGAGAATTTATTCATGTGCTAGATCAAATATTAGAACTCTTAATCAGTTGTTAGGATTTCACCTTGGAAAGGGATTACCCATAAGGTTGGAAAATAAATTTCTCTTCTTCATTAAGTGGAAATGTTTAATTAGCCAACTTCAGTAGGAATTTATCATATTCTAAACATCCTCAGGTTTGCTAAGACTATAGGCCTGTTTGAGTGAACCAATCTATCTGTATCAAAACAGTAAATCTAGAGAATGTATATACCATTCTGTTTCAATTCCTAGGTAACCACACGTTAAACATATCATATTGGTCATTTTACTAGAAAGATAAAATTCTGGGCAAACTATTTTGTGCTATATATTTAAAAAAACAAGATTATAGGAATAATTACAATTTACATGTTGCTGTCTTTATTATCATTATAATTTTTCATTAGATTTTTTTCCATTTCTTATTTCATTTTGACTAAGCTTATTGTTTTCTTTGGATTATTACCTCAGCTTTGAGGCAACAATCAAAGTTTAACAGAAAGTCCACTTAAATTTCTGGATTCTCATTTCATCAACATAATCTTTCTATAGAGTATGCATGGTATACAAATTTTTCTATCAGATAATATTTGCTTTATTCAGAATCCAAGTTCTTTGGTTTTTGTTCTTTTTCTGCAATAATTTGTCATGTCATATTGTAGCAAAAAAATTATGTTGGTAGCTCTCAGAATGTTAGCAGCAGCTTTTACAATGAAGTAGCATAAAGCCATCATTACAATAAATTTCCAAGAAAGTCTTAGAAATATTGGAGGTTGCTCTTCTTGGGATATGGGAAACAATAAATATGCAATATCATCAGTATGTTCAAAACAATGTGTTGCATTTCATCTTAAACTGAAGATCTAAGGAGGATTGGGAGAATTTATTTTTAAAAATTACTTACCAGTGTGTGTGTAAGAAAGATTCATAAAAACTGAGTACAGTGAAATGTGTGTCAGATTGTCAAACAATATTAATTTTCCAGGCAACTTTTGTCTACTTCAGGAAATAATCTGGGCATGTATTTATATATCTTTGTGGAATTGGTACAAAATAACGAAGTCTGATGGTAAGAACACTTATAGTAGATTCATGTCAAATGGTCTTCAGTTAATATTGGCTTTGGAACAGATGTTCTTTATAAAATCTTAATTGATTACAAAAACCACTTTGCTTTCCAGTATTCGTTTTTCATTATTAATTGACATTATCCACACTTTTGTTTCTTGTTTAGTTGTAAAAATGTGCCTTAAGCAGCACTTTATTTAAAAAAAAATTTACTCAAAAATAATTAATTTTGTGACTATCATTTTTGAGATGATTAAATAAAGATATGATAATTTTAGATATTAAGGAAAATATTATGTTTATCATCATACATTTACTGCTAAAGTAAGGTTAACAACAAAATCCATCAAAGGAAATAAATTTATGGTTTCCACAACATTTTGCAGCATTATGTAAAATAAATTTTCAGTCAGAAATATATTTATAATGTGAATGAAGTTTGAGTAAGACTATAAACATAATAAATTTGAGAATATTTTATATAATCAATAGTATTCTTTGCATATATAAGTAAATCTTAAAATTACTTATGAATGCAAAGAATTTATGCTGTAATGTGTAAATATTACTATAAAAACCAAAGACCAATATTTTTCAACCTTTCCATTGTTCTTTAAAATTACACCATTACTTTTTTAGCATCTATTTAGTACTTGCAACTTCAAGGCACTAAATTATTAGAGTTTATTGACTATATACTTCTACCAAAATAATTTGTTGAACATGCACATTATATTAAAAAAAAACACATAGGGGGCGCCTGGGTGGCTCAGTAAGTTAAGCTTCTGCCTTCGGCTCTGGTCATGATCTCAGCTGGGATCAAGCCCCACATTGGCTTTCTGCTCAGCAG
>ML106255.1:0-40104 GCA_003697995.1 Taxidea taxus jeffersonii | reverse complement strand
TTTTTTTTTTTTTTTTTTTTTTTTTTTTAGTCAGAAAGAGAGAGAGAGAGCACAGGCAGGCAGAGAGGCAGGCAGAGGCAGAGGGAGAAGCAGGCTCCCTGCCGAGCAAGGAGCCCGATGTAGGACTCGATCCCAGGATGCTGGGATCATGACCTGAGCGGAAGGCAGCCCATCAACCAACTGAGCCACCCAGGCGTCCCTATTTTTTTTTTTTTTTCTTAACTAGGCTCCATACCCAGCATGGAGCCCAACATGGGGCTTGAACTCACATCCCCGAGATCAAGACCTGAGCTCAGATCAAGAGTCAGGCACTTAACCAACTGAGTTACCCAGGCACCCCAGTTTGTGTAACTCTTAAGTTCTGTATACCTACATGCAAGGAAGCTGAAGCACAGACTGTGAAAATTCCTTTAAATAATTTTTTTTAAAAGATTTTATTTATTTATTTGACAGAGAGAGATCACAAGTAGGCAGAGAGGCAAGCAGAGAGAGAGGAAGGGAAGCAGGCTCCCTGCTGAGCAGAGAGCCTGACGGGGGGCTCGATCCCAGGACTCTGGGATCATGACCCGAGCTGAAGGCAGAGGCTTTAGCCCACTGAGCCACTCAGGTGCCCCTAAATAATTTTTTTTTAAGAAAACCATAAATTACTGAAGTTTTGCCATATCTAAACCTATTTAAAGTCATAACTTCAAAATTAAAATGACTTAGCACAGATACATTTTGAAGGCAAAATATATTACTGTAGCAATTTATCAAGGTAAAATAATTTGTAGACATCCATCTTTCTAAATGAGAGGTCATTAATCTTTACTAGTTATATTACAAACATAATCATTTTTTTCATTATTTAAACTATGTTTGTCATATTTTTTGTTTATCAAGCAATCTAATTTCTCTGAACTTTGAGCTTTTATTTTTTCATCATTCTATTTAATTGTAGCCCTGTAATGTAATTTAATGTAAATGCTCTCTCCATTGTGGCAATGCAAAATTTCCTGTAACAGTAACCCATTAAAGTATATTAAAAGTATTTATTTATTTGACAGACAGAGATCACAAGTAGGCAGAGAGGCAGGCAGAGAGAGAGGAGGAAGCAGGCTTCCTGCTGAGCAGAAAGCCCAATGCAGGGCTCAATCCCAGGACGCTGGGATCATGGCCTGAACCTAAGGCAGAGGCTTTAACCCACTGAGCCATCCAGTCGCCCCATATTAAAAGTACTTATCATGATCCTCACAAATACCAATAACACTCAAATATAAACCTGGGATACATAATCTATATAAACAATTAATAAAAATCTCTCTCCATTTGTCTATATGTAAAAAAGCTAGAATAACAAACTAAAGAATAAAATAAATAATTATTTTATAAAAATCAATAAAGTTTTAAAAATTAATCATTTTCATATCTAAAAATCAAAATTGAGGGGCAGATTTCTCCAAACTTGCCAATATTGTCAAATTCATGTACTAAATAAAACAAATTTAATTTTGAAATTTAATTTTGTCCCTATCCAGTTTTACACTCTAGAGATAGTCTGGCAATTGTATACATTTCTTCTAAAATTCTATGCTAATGATGATTTAAATTTTATTGTTTCAGACATCATTTTTAAATTGGCATGTTTCCCTCAATCATTTATCTCAACCTTACTACTACTATTGCTTATAAGTTTTTTCTTCCTAACTTTTAATATTACATGAAAGAACCTTTAAAGATATTGGTGTCTTTCCATCTATGGGAAAAGTATTCTATACTTACTACTTTTTACCTTCAGAAAAGCATTTTATAATCTTATTTTTGGATTAAAAAAACTGTTCTTCCACATATGTACATTTTTTTCCCAAAAAAGTGTATCTCTATTTCATTATGCATTTCTAAAGGATGGAGACTTAAAAAAAAATAACTACAATACCATCATCACCTGTGAAAATCAACAATAAAACTTTAATTTCAATAGTATCAATTTAGTGTTCACTCATTCAATTATAATATTTTTACATTTTTGTTCCTTATTTTGAGGATTGAAATTAGGTACATGCATTGTGATCAGACACAATGTTTCCTAATTTTTTTTTTTAATATATTTCTATGTTGTCTCTCAAACTGTCTCACTTCCTCACGTCTTTTTCTTCTAGAAGATACCAAGACATTTTTCCCTTGTAGTGTTGGGAAAGTTGAGCCTTTGCTTATTATATCAACGTTATGTTGCTTGACATGTTCCTCTTTCTCCTATGCTTTATATAAATTTTTAGTTAGATCTAACGGCTTGATAAAAATCAGATTCAACTTTCTAGCAAGTATTTTTCATAGGTGGAATTGTATGCTTCTATCATGAAATGAAAGATATATTATCCTTATTGATGTTCAAATTGTCCTGTCTTTAACAGAGGGAGCCATTTTGAGTTGGCTCCTAAGACTTCTCTGTACCTAACCCTGAAATAAACAGATATCCTAATTTCTATTATGACAAGATGTTTCAAGCTCAAAGTTTATATTTACCTACTAATGTTAATATTTCCCATTTCTTACATAAATAATAGAATTATATATATATAATTTTCTTGGCTGTGCTTTGGTCACTTACCAATATATCATAAGGATAACTCAGTAAACCCATTACATTTGTTCTCTATAGTAAATTACTTAGAAAGGACTTATGGAAACAATATTTCATTAGTTGTGCATTACTAAAAATTTAAGCATTTTATGTATAAATGTTAGTAGGGCTGAATAAAAATTGCTGGTTCACGCTATCTTTCCTTAAGCATCTTATATATGTTAGTTGATTATCTCTGGCAAAAAACCATTGTTGAGATAGTCTGATTTTTTCCCCCTCTTATAAGTGACTTAGTATTTTTGCTTTCATAAACAAAGACTTTTTTAAAAAGTCTAATTGTTTTTAATAGGCTATATCTAATACCTTATGGACAGTTTTCCAAAGTACATGGTGAACACTTTCTGTATGTAGTTTCGAGTCTTACTTTTAGTTGCAGGAACATTTCATTCTATTATGGCTTTTTGTTCTGTTCCTTTGCTTAGCTTTTCTTTTTCAAGAACTCCTACTGTACATATGGCAAATTCTTCACTTGTATTCTATATATGTCACCCCTCAAATTCTGATCAGCTCCTTCTCCATTCTTATATTTGAATTTAAGAAATTATTAGTTGTTCTTTTGTTACTCTTTTTAAGATTTTTAAAAGTGTAGTTGACATAAAATGTTATATTAGTTTCAGGTGTACAACACAGTGATTTAACAATCTTACTGATGATTCTGTTATTTTGTTTCTTTTAATTTACTCTACTTCTGAAATTTATTTTACTTTTATTAAACTAATTTCATCAGTCCTGTCATCTCTCTTTACGAAACTCTCTTTTCCCCCAATTAAATAATTTTGGTATTATTCAACACTTCTTCTTCTTCTTCTTTTTATTTTTTTAGTTTGCTATTAAATATCTGATTACATGTTTTACTTATTTTGTGTGCACGTCTGTTTTTATTTTCATTTTGAGGCTTCATCATCTATTTCTTAAAATAACTCCCTATGAAATGTAGCCAAAATCCTTTTCTGTTGCTCATTTTTAAGTGAAGAGAGATTTTCTTTACTGTTTAGTATGTGGAGTAAACACTACCACCCCCTCTTTTGTTACTTTTCCAAAGGGATAAAAAATACAGCCTCTTGCTTTCTGAAATCTACCTTCTCTGCTCAACGATCCATTTAATTTAAATATTCCATTTATTTTGCTCTTCTTTTCTTCCTTGCTCTGTCTGGGGCTATTCCTGCAGCTTCTCATTGTGTGGCTCTGTCTTAGAATTTCAAGAGTTCATAGAACCTAGATTTTTCCAGTATCTTCAGATCTTGATGTGAACTCAATGACTTCACCCATAAATCCAGGTATAAAAACACCTCTCGAGGTTCAGCTTCTAATCTTAGATCTACCTGACAAAATATTGTTACTTGGGGATATTCCTGTTTTTGTGCCATCAGACACCACATTGTTTTTTTTTTTTTTTTCTGTTTTTCCACCACAAATGCTGATATCACAAGGCTCTTGTAGCTTTCATTACTTTATCTCTATCCACCTGCATGTTGGGGGTTGTGGAGGATAACTGTCACTTAGTTTTGGTACAGATGCTGATTTATTTGTGAATATCTTGATTTTTGTATCTTATTTATACTGTTTTTGTTTATTTTCTCTCTACCTATATTACTTACATTATATTTATCAGATATCTTCTATATTTATTATCACCTTCCAGTGATATATTTTTGTTGTACTTTTTAAAGTATCATGACATGTTTGCTTGCATGTGGGTATGTATGTGCAACATCAGACTAGTAATGCTTACTGGAAACTTGTCTTTTTTTTTTAAGAAAAATTTTTAAAAGATTTTATTTATTTATTTGACAGACAGAGATCACAAGAGGCTGAGAGGCAGGCAGAGAGAGAGAGGGGGAAGCAGGCTCCCCACTGAGCAGAGATCCTGATGCGGGACTCGATCCCAGGACCCTGAGATCATGACCTGAGCCGAAGGCAGAGGCTTTAACCCACTGAACCACCCAGGCGCCCCTGGAAACTTGTTTTCATAAAGACATTAGTAAATAACCTGCCTAAATAAATTAATGTTCAACTGAGGGTTGCTAGAGGGGAAATGGGGGGCATGATGGGCTAAATGGATGATGGGTATTAAGGAGGGCATTTGTTGTGATGAGCACTGGGTATTATATTGTAAGTGATGAACCCCAAAATGTACTTCTGAACTAATATTACACTAAACATTAACTAGAATTTAAAAACTCAAAGCTAAAAAAAAGTAAAAAATAAAAAATAAATAAATGTTCAACTCTTAACTAATCACTTTGGCAGAATGTGAAAATTTGCTTGTTAACACATGGGAAAATTCACAAGACCCTTTGCTTTAGGGTCATAACACATATCTTCAAGATAACCAAGATGGAGAAGTCAGAATTTTAATTTTTCTCTTGTGTCTTGTTGTTACTTGCTCCAACCTACATTTAGAATTCTGTTAGATTATTTGGACAAACAATAAAAATGGTAACATTTTATGCACAAGTGGATTTTGGGAAATTATATCCTAAAACTGAACAGTTAACAATCCTCCAAAAAGTTAGCCATGGTCATAAATTAAAGTATAATTCCACTAAGTATGGGTAATAATGCCTTATAGTTTAGGAAGTTTTATAATAATTACCCAAATCTTTTTTTGATAGTACATACTTTAATAATGTTAAAATGTAAAAAAGACTCCTAACTTTTAGTTAGCAGGTGCAATTATATATTTGGGATAGCAATAAATAGTTTTTGTCAACATTATTATGACCCATTGGCATTTATTATTTCACATTTGGGAAAGAGGAGTTTTGTTTTGTTTTTGTTTTTTAATATGGATGATGTATAGCCCTGAAGAAAACCTTCAAATAATTAACAAAACATGCCTGATTTATCTAACATCCTTCTTATTAAACTCTTTCACAGAATGAATCAACATTTTCTGAGTAAACTACACTCATCTTCTACTATAAAATCTAAAAAATTATGAATATCTAACATTATGAGAAAACATAAGTAGTTTTAGAAATTAATTTGTAACTCCTATGCAATAGGCCATGAGAGACAAACATTCTCCAGATTAATTATCTAAGTATGTCTATCTTCTATAACATAAAATAGCAGGGTGGTTCATCTGCATTCAGTACCACCAATGCAGAACAAAGAAGAAAAAGATCAGAAATCTAAGCAGCAAAGATGAAACAGGAGTATGGCATCTTAACAGACTTCTAGATTTTCATAATAAGTCAATCTCTAAGATTTCCCCTGGTAAAGAAATTATATGAGATATGATGTGAAACTCATGGATTATATCATCTATAGTTATAGATAAATATCTATATATAGATAAATATCTTTATTTATAACCATATAATAACTATATAGTTTATTTATAACTTTATTTATAACTATATAATAAATATATAGTTATATCTATATATTTAGATAAATATCTATAAAGATATTTATCTATATATATAGATATATCTAGTTATATATATCTAGATATATATCTAGATATATAGTTATATATATATAACTATATAGATATGTATAGTTATATATATAGATATAACTATAACTATATATATCTAAATATATAGATATATCTATAACTATAGATATTTATCTATATATTTAATAAATATCTAATAAAAATAATAGATATTTAATAAATATCTATAACTGTAGATATTTATAACTATAGATAAAATTCTATCATTATTATATATAGATTTTGCACATTTATTTACTTTTAAGTGAAAATGCATATGTAGATATAAAATTCTATACTAAAAAATAAAATTATTTGAGTGAGAGAAAAACAGATAGTATCTTTTGAAATAAACCGTCCATTTTCCCTTAGAGGAAAAGATTCCTTAGAGTCCCAACAAAAAGATATACATTGAACTTAATGACTAGAGTTTAATTTTACAGTAGAGGAGAAAAGAAGAGAAAGCAGAATTTTTTTGGAAGCGCCACAAGAGATTCACCACTAAACTGTCAGAGTTGAGAAATGGGAAATCTGTTTTAACATCAGATGCGAGGGAGGAGATGAAGACTTTTAATATCACCACTCTGGTGCACCAGCAATAAAACAGGGTTCTTGCAGCATCTGTTCAAAATCTGATGTAATTCTTTGGTGAGTATTCCCTTAGAACAATATAATTTCCTAAAGTATCAACCCTAGAGTATGCAATTCTTTAGAGAAGGTTAAATTTTCCTCTGAGTTACAGAGATTTGAAAATGCCACTGCTAATTACATGGAAATATTAGACACTTCATGAGTCAATTTGGTAGAACTATTCAAATTGATGCAGATGGCTTCATTTATCTAACAAATCTCATCTCTCTGACTAGGGAATCAGAATCTCCAGTTTGCATCTGAACTCTGGTATCCTAATTTAGGGTACTGCTGGAAAAAAAAATTCTCTAAACCTTAATTTAGAAATGATTATTTGCAGAATGAAAAATGAATAACTAATAAAACAGTCTTTCATAGAACTAATAGATGTTACAAATGTCAAGTAAACCAAACCAAAAATTGGAGAGTAAATATACAACCAAGAGTTTTGGAGTACTTCTTTCTGACTTTCTTAAAAATATATAGTCCTGTGACAAATATATTAATGAAAAAGATTATGTAAATGTCCTAGTGCTTTAAGTTTCAATGAATAATTCCCAGATTCTCTATTGTGAAATCATATCTCCATACAAAGACATAATGAATCTTTAGAGCAGCCTTAGTCATAATAGTCTATCCAAATTACCATACAATAAATGGATAAACAAGTTTTGGTGTAGCCACACAATGGAAAATGTCTCATGATGTAAAAAAACAAACTACTGACACATTCAACAACATAGGTTATCCTCAAAAGCATTATGTTAAGTGAAACAACTCAGAAACAACCCTATATGCTGTATAAATCAATTTACGAAATTCTAGGAAAAAGTGAAGGATGGTAATAGAGAGCAGATCAGTGGTCTTCAGGGACCAGGGTATGAAATAAGGCCCAGAGGAAATTTTTGGTATGACAGACATATTCTTTATCTTGATGGTAATGATACAAACATGACTATACACATTTGTACACTTAAAAAAATGGTAGATTTTCACATATGTAAATTATACCCGAATAAAAGCAAGGCAAAAAAATATGATCCAGGCCTGGTGATTTAAAAACAAAATAAAACAATGGTTAGAGGAAAAATACCAGCACTAAAATGACATGTTTGGCTTATAACTGTAACAAGAATTCATAGCAATGGAGAAGAAGGTATTACACGTGCAGCTAAATATATTGTGATCAATTTCTTGATTATAAAACTAGAGAGGGATGAAGGAGTGAGAAAAACTCTTTCCTCCTAAAAAGGAAATGGGCTCTTAAGACAGGAAGATTTCCCAAAAGAGCCCATGCTGCTTCTACTCTTCCCCTGAGGATGGGACTAGACTTGCAAAGTGATTACCTCACTTCTATGCACGAGTTCTCACCAAATGCAGACAGCTGTTAAACCCCAACATAAAGGCTGCTAACTCAGGCATGCTGAGCAAAGGGTGCTCCCTTCCCTTTTTTCTTCCATCCAGGGTACACACTGCATGTATATAAACAGTACGGAGGATAGATAAAAACATTTTCACAAATCAATTATATCTAAACTACTCAGTTTTATAGAGGCTAGATCATGATGAAGAATCATGGTCAACTCAATCTTATATCCTGTAGGTAATTTTATGCTATCTAATGTAATTTGGGACTGTTCTCTTCTTATCTTGGGTGTAATAGTTTAAGAAACAGTAAGAGAAAACTTAGTAGGTTCTATTCCTTTCAGTGTTATGTTTCCTCCTAGTTAAGCAAGATACTTTCATGAAAACTGGTCCTCATCTTTATGTTTTCCTTTTTACCTCTAATAATTAAATATTTCCTAGTAATTTCCCAGGAATCTCAAGCAAATTATTGTCTCTTGGGGAACAATTATTTTGGTTATAAAAATTAATGAGTTAAACTAGCATCTTTACCTTCTCTGCCAACTCTAAGATTATACAAGCCAATATATATATGCGTGGGTACATATATGATATAAAAGCACATATGCTACACCTCCAATCAGTTCAGTGAAAATTAAGACAACCCTACAGTCACCTTAATAATATTAAGGATTACTCAAGTTTAATTTCTATGTTCCAGCAAATTATTATGCCAAAGATACAGAGCTGCCAACAAACATTGTTTTGCCTTATCTCGGGACTTCCAGAATGAAGTGCTTCCCACCCCAGATACATGTTACTTTTGAACCATGAGCCATGACCATATGGCCTTAGGCAAGTTGAGGGGTCAGCCTGGGAACTTGTATTTTGCTCATCCTCTTCTAGAGAGACTTTTCAGTTGTAAAAGTCTCTTCATTTAGTCACTAATAAGACAATAAATGTTTTTATAGGCCTTCAAAAAAAAATCCTTATTATGAAATCTTCCTTAAGACAAATGATAATTAAAGTGCCTGAGCCTTCAGCTCAGGTCATGATCCCAGAGTCTTGGGATTGAGTCCCACACTGGCCTCCCTACTCAGCAGGAAATCTGCTTCTCTGCCCCTCCCCTGGCTCATGTGCTCTCTCTCTTTCTCACTCTCTCTCAAATAAATAAATAAAATCTTTAAAAAAAGACCAATGATGGCCAATTGAGCATAATAAAAAAAGAAAAGAAAAAAAATGAAAAAAAGACATATGATAATCAAAATAAAAGTTTCTACATGCTTTAAATTATTATTCTTGTTGTTACTACTATTTTTAAAATATGTATATCACTTTTAGTCTAAAATGGTATAGAACTGAGATCCTGGAAATATTAACTCAGTGCAAGGTAGACTATATCTGTTCAGTTGATGGTCTTACTATTTTATTTTTTATTGTTTATGTTTCTGGTTTAGTAGTAGTGACTGCTGACTTGGTTTGATTTAAGTAAATATGATATTGGTGGTGCTGCTGAGGAAATAAATATCTCTCACACCATTTAGTAATGTTCAAGGAAATAGAAATTAGAGCTACTCCACATTCAAACACTGGAAAATCTTTTCTGATTTTAAATTATTTTAGGTTTAAAATTTTTTTGAGATAGGCAGGTGAAAGGAAGATAATTAAGAATGACAGGGAAAAACATTTCCTAAAAATGCCAAATAATTGAAACAAAAAAATTTGTCAAAACACGCAAAACATACAAAAGGAAGAGAAAACAGCCTACTATTGAGAAAGAGGAAACAGCAAATACAGGGAATAGTAAGCTTAGAAATGTGAACATGAAAGCTTGTGGAGACACTCCAAATTCTCTAAATGAATCGCTACATTTTGATTGCCTTATTTTTTTTTAACTCCATAGTGAGGCTAGAATTGTAGATGTTAGCAATTATATACCTATACATTAGGCATGGCTTATCTGGGATAAACCACATGCAGAATACTGGCATACGTTCATAGTTTATCTCAAAACCCTGACCTCAAAAAGCAAAAACAAAGTATGTAAACCTGGCGATTTCACAGACCATACATTATATGTTTATAAAAACAATTTTTTTTTAATTTAAAAAAGCAAAAACATTATATGTTAATATTATCAAAATTAAAACAAATGCCATCTGCACAAAAAATATACAAAACAATATATATCTTTGCAGATAATATTTTAAAACTAAATATATTTATAAGAAGTCGAGGTGATTTCTGGTATTTAGGTAGTAAGAAAAACATACCTGGAAGTGTTTCCTTATTGACAGTTGGTATGCTCACTCTGGTAACTAGCTTTGGTGCTGTTGACAGACAGTATCAGACAATTAGGGGCACAGTTCACAGAGAATGCCTTGTGAATGGCATCCCAGGAAGTATACAAAACTTTGTTCCAGCTACTATAAGTCAACCGGTGCAACTGATTGTGTTCATAGCAAAATGTATAAAACTTCCTTGGTGTCTTGCGTTTCTCATTTTTCCTCAGTCTTTTTGATTTTACTTTTGATGAACCAATACACACAGAAAGCAAACGTGAACTCAGTAACATAATCCATTAGAAAGGAGTTTGCCTACTTTGTCCTTCTTTGGGCTCTGTGCAGCATCATGAACTGTAACCAGAAAATAGAGCTCTCTACTTCTTATCCAGGGATATTAAGAGCTCAAACAAATTTTCAAGTATTCATGACAACACTATTGGGCTAAGAATGACTCAGATATTTATGACTGATAAAACTAGAGTACTATTCAACTTCTAGATGAATTATGAAATTAAAAGAAAAACAATAAAGAGAAAACAGAATACAAAGTCAAAAACATCACCGCAACTAAAGAAATATAGAATCTGAATTAGTTGCTGATAGTGCACTTGAGTTAAGTGCGGGATTTTTCTCTTTAACATTCCCACTCTGGGCCCATTATCCTCTTAACTGTATCTCCAAATTCCCCACACTGGTGCTAGAACAAGTAGTCCAAGCTTCTCTTCAGAGAACATGGCTTATACTGGGGTCAAGTTCTAACAACTTAAAACAAACATTTAACACCATCTTTCTAAAAATGTATAAATAATACCCTTTTTTTAAATCAA
Source organism: Taxidea taxus jeffersonii (assembly GCA_003697995.1). NCBI lineage: Eukaryota > Metazoa > Chordata > Mammalia > Carnivora > Mustelidae > Taxidea > Taxidea taxus. The sequence goes on along the minus strand of ML106255.1, from coordinate 28,950 downwards.
AGGCTTTTCTAGGAGTTTAAATATTATTATTTAAAAAAAATTTTAGATAACCATTCTTACTTGGTTTGACATTAAAATTATCCATAACACTAAAAATGCATTACTTTTTACAATAAGCAAAATAAAGTTATTTAGGAATTTTCTTTCTAATATCCAATTCTGTGAGAGCAACGATATATTCATATGGGTCTACTGGACCCAAGTACTTATTTGGCCTATTATATAGACACAAAATATTCATTGCCTATTCATACGGGTCTATTGCTTTGGTTATTCAGGCATCTACTGAATTTGCAATGTGTGGGCAAAGCAAAGGTTGGGTCCATTTTAAAAACGCAAAGCAGCATTAATACTTAAAAATATATATATATTGAGAGAGATAGGCCAACTAAGCATATATGTAGTACTAACTAATACAAAATACATTCATAATATGTAAATGTGTATCAGTAAATGGAATCACCTTAGAATTCTGCTTAGAAATTTTTCCCTAACATAGGAAACTGGTAAATAAAAGAATGTCAGTGGGTCCATATACAGACTGAAGGTAATCTTGATGGTGGTATATTTTATAACTTGATCCCTTATTTATTTTCCACCATCTATAAGAAATGTAAGAAAAGACTGATGAGGCAACAAGCTCAGTTAATGTTCTCAGAACAAAAATGCTGTATGGTCCTCCTTTTCTTGGCTAAGACAAATCTTCAGCCATCTGACTTAGTCAAAAAGAGAGACTAAGAAAGAAAACTGTCCCAATGTTGGTTTGGGGCAATACTTGCTGTATGGTGCATTTCCCTCCCCTTCTAGGATCTATCTAACATCCCCGATAAAATGCTGGAGCGCTCACTTTGTCAAGTTGTAATAAAGTTAAGAAGTTTTACAGAGAAATTAGAATTACTTGCCCAATTAACCTTGAGTCTCATGTTACTAAAGCAGACATTCGAAGGTACCAAGGACTTCTAAGTCCAGACTTACGACTAGCCTAATACTTTTTAAGTCAAACGTTCTGGAAATCTTTGAATTGTCTTTCTTGGAAGGCTTTTCCCTTACTGGAAACTTGGAGATAGAACTTTGGCATATGCTTCAAAATAAGGTGTAAGTAAATAACAAAAATATCAAAACAACCAAATACAAAAATCCCCACAAAACCGTAGAATTCTTAAAAGTCTTTAGTAATTGCCATGAGAGGGTGGTAGAAACACAAGAAGAGAACAAATCCAGTATTTGAAAAATGGTTCACAATGTTGAATCTTTGCATTTTACAAATAAAATTATAGGAATGTGTTCTAGTTGTCCAGCGTTAGATAAATAACCATGCCAAATTTAGTTGCCTAAAATAACAACCATGGTGTTATTATGACTAGGTGCATGGATTCTGTAAGTGAGACATTTAGACAGAGTACAATGGGGATAATTTGTTTTGCTCCCAGAGCCTGGGGCTGCAGATAGGAAGACTCAAACAGCCTGTGATCACGCAAATGGCTAGAGGCTGATATCATCTGGAGAATTCTTTACTTGCAGGTGTAATGCCTAGCCAGGGATAACTCAAAGGCAGGGCTCCACTGGGATTTCCCACTGGTACCTATACAGGGCCTCCCTCTCCATTAACACTCTGACTTCCTCACAGTGGGAGGTAGGGGGCAGTCTTAAGATTGTCAGAATCCTTACAAGGCAATTCAGAGTTTCTTGTAAATAAGGCAGAAGGTGCACTGTGTTTTCCCACCTACCCTCAGAAATCCTGAAGTGACCCCTCCTCGCAGTTTTTGTTACTAGCAAGTCACTCATACTATCCAGATTCAAGAGGAAGAGAATTAGACCCTACTCATCTTTCTCTAAAAGAAATGTTAAAGAATTTGCAGCCATGTTTAAAACTACCACAGAATATGTTAGTTAAAATATTTCTAAGACATCCTCAGTCCCTTTCTATGCTGAAGATACCTCATTTGAATTTCGGTTGCGGTATTTTGAGGTGGACGGTACATCTCAGAACAAAAAGGGACAGGCTTTCTCAGTGGCAGAAAAGAAATACACTATTACAATTCTGACTTATAAAATGTAAAATGTCTAGAAATGTCCCTTCATACATTCTATTTAATAGCTTAATAAATAAAAATTTCCCACACTGTGGTGTGAGAGATCTTGACTCTGTGATTCCCTCATTTCACTTCTTACCGGAAACAAGGGCGCAGGCCAAATAACGAGTGACATGTGGCAATGAAGGAAAAACTATTATACTAGTAACTTTAAAAGACATATTTTTTGTATAGTATCCTTGGTTTATGGCCAAGACATCAGATCCTTAGAAGTTTTCTAACAGCAGGCTTCAATGACAAAAATTAAAATAAATTTGTGTAATTGTAAATAAAATCAAACTAGAGGAAAGTAATGATTTAAGGTAATAGGTAACTTTGATTCACAACATACAAAACATTGCCACCTCACACTTTGTCATTGAAGCTTATGAAGAACTGAGCCCGGACAGGTTTATGGCATTTTTTTCTTTTTCATTCTTTTTCATCCACTACAGTGAATGACAAACTGTACATAAGAGGGTTGAAGATGTTAATGGAAGAGATTATTTTGCACTAGTATCATGATATATTTCACTCTTCAACTCAAAACTATTTTCATTGTTTGGTCACCTAAAGTTGAAATATATCATAGGTTGAAAATACCCTTGTGTTGGTCCATCATTGAAACTAGTTTCCTTGTTTTCTCACAAAGCATGTATTTGCAATGCAATTACATTGTTCCCATATCGCATGTGCTACTGCGCTACCCTTCAGGTGGGACAGTTCAGTCTGTTACTCTAATTTTTCAACATGCAGAATCAAGAAACAAAAGAATGCAGTGAATAAATCAAAAATAAATTCCCACTTATCTGTAATTTCTCATCTACTCTTTTTGTCTTTCACAAACTCAAGTGATACTTAAATAAAGATAACATTTATACCGAGGTGCCTGGGTGGCTCAGTTGGTTAAGCGTCTGCCTTCAGCTCAGGTCAAGCATGATCCCAGGGTTCTGGGATGGAGCCCCACATCGGTCTCACTGCTCGGCAAGGAGCCTGCTTCTCCCTCTCCCTCTGCTGCTCCCCCTACTTCTCTCTCTCTCTGTGTCAAACAAATAAATAAGATCTTTAAAAAAAATGCTTATTCCTCTCTCTCTGATTGGAAGTAACAATGGGCTAGGCACTCTCTCCTGCAGAGCAAAACGGAGAAGCAAACGTTGATCTCGAGTGCAGTGTCTTAAGGGCACAGCTAAAATTAAAAATCAGAGTATCTGGGCTCTTGATTTTGTGGGATTACAGATTGCTTTGTTGTTGGGGATATTAAAAAGTTGAAACAGGAGTCTACCTAACCGATCCCAGCCTGACTGACAAGCAATGAGCATGGCCTCGCTCCTTCAGGATTTTTGAGACTAACCCTGCCATTTGATGTGGGGCATAGCCCAGGAGCCAAATGAGAGAAGGATGATTGGTACAGGGTTCACACCCACCAGGCAGCAGCATCACTTTGAAGGTTTTCAGTTGATTTTATTGTTGATGAAAATCAAATTGCCATGAAATCAGAAAGGATTTACTAAAGTAGCCATCACCAAATACAGAAGATAGATTATAAAATAGAAACTGCACATGATATTAGCACATCAAAGAGAGAAAGGCTAGCCTAGAGAATTATTACACATTTTCAAATAAAACTCCACCAAACAGCACTTTATTTTTAATATATAGTCACCAGCATGTTCTAAGACTACATTCCATAATTTCAACCAAGCTTATTAATAGAAATGCCAGAACACCTGTCATTACAACATAATTGATTTGCAACGTGTCTATTTGTGATTTCCATTTAAGGATAATGAAGGTAGGCAAGAAATTTGCTTTAAACCTTTCCTGCTGTTTCCTCATTCTTATCCGGGTGTGCTCAGCTTTTGTCTGATCTTCTCCAACCTCTCAAACCCTTTTTCTTGAAGATAATATGTTTGTTTCTCACTCTTTTCAAAGATAAGCCTGTAGACCACTGCTTCCCCTGTTCTCCCTCATAATCTCTGCCATCAGCATCACTAAAAATAGCAACACTCTATCCCAAGCTACAGTAAGTTACCCCTGAAGATTGCTCAGAAGCAAATGCTAGGGGGAGAAGCAACTGCTAGAGAAGCAGGCAGCTGTGTGGTTATTTAGAACTGGCTGGCCATATGGTGTATGAGGGACTCAGACTTAAAAGAAATTTCTGAACTGCCAGTTAATTTCCTGAGATGTTTTGAAATATTGCAAACATACTGTATATATTACTTTCTGATTATAATCATCATGTAAAAGTTAGCTTCTGTTCAAGCATTCCTGGATGGTTCTAAGTAAAATGTGAGTTCACATACTCAGTGATCTGACCAGTATGGGACTAAAATATTGAACATAAGGTAGGATTTTACTACCGGTATTCCCTTGAATATTACCACATCGCATTTTGTTTTGGTTTTTGTTTTCTCTCTCTGCTCACAGAGTTACTGCCTAGGTGTTGCTAAACGAAAAGGAAGGTTTCCCCCAAGCCCACCAAAATCAAAATAAGACAAATAAAAACACTGAACTTGTTAGAATCTTCTTAATACACCAAACCACTACAACTGTTTTCTGTATTATGCAATTTTATAATGATCTTACAACAAATCCTAAAACTTCATGATTTTCTAAGGATGAAAAAGTTTTATTAGATTTGTAAAACTAAAGTTCAATGACAATGTCACTCTTAACTCTTCTTTTTAAAAAAAGCATTAAACAGATCAGGCTGTCTAATTAAATTATAAGTTTTGTGAGGGCTTGACTCATGTCTAATACTTATTTTCTACATAGCATAATATGTAGTCTATAGTTGAGCACATAGCAGATGTGTAAGAAAGGCTTTTGCATAGTTATTTCATGATTTAGATAACTATCAAAATGTCTCCTATTTATCATGAAACAAATATCCTAATAGCAGAGCCAACACAGAAAAACAATCTGTATTATTTTAATACCTAACAATTATTAAAATGTGTTTATTCACTTATTTATTGTCTGTCTTTCCCATTGGGTTGTAAACTTTAGGAGAAGAAAAATCTTTGTCATATTCATTACCATGAACTAGAACTACAGGTGACACAGTGTTAACAGAGCAATAAATACTTTTGCAATTAATGCATGAATATATTCCTGTGTGACTGTATAAATACGTGTATACTGCCACTGAAGAATCAGATAAGTTTTATTTCTTTGTTAGAAGAACAAACTCACATATAAAATCTTCCTTCCTGATCAGATCATGCAGAACAGGTTAAACAACAGCCCAGTGATCAATATTTTACCAAGGATTTATTTTTATTTTAATCAAATGTTTCCTAAGGAAGACTTTTGCATATTCATGTCTGTGGTTTTATTTCAGCTGTGTGCCCACCCCCTTGGCAGTTAAGGTCTTATTTAGATTCTATAAAATGTAGTTTATAGTATAATACATTATTATTATTATTATGTTTTCATTTTCTTTATTTTGAAAAGGAATAATGGAAATGCTTGAGGCAAAGACAAACTGATTGATTGCCCAAAAAGTAATCAATGAGAAACTGAATTTTAACTAACAGCTAATATCACTAAATTAAACCTAATGGAAACTTAATAGAACTAAATTTGTTTCCAAGTAGATTTTCAAATACTTATGCTGGTTCCTAACATGCTCACGAGGAAAATGAAATCCAATGTAAAGTTCTGTGAACAGAAAAAAATTTTTTTCCAAATATATGGGAATAAACAATAAACACCCATTTGCTTTGAAAGATATGAGAGTGCCTATACAGATGCTCTGGGTATGTGAAACTCACTACTTTATTTCTCTGGCCGGTAGGAGTGTACAGTTTAATGAGAGAAACAGAAAATTTCAACAAACTATGTTAAGTCATGGGAGGATTAACTTATCACAGAAGTTTCAGAAGAGCCCCGTTGGGGAGATGATGCCTGATATAAATCTTAAAAAGGTGTGAATAATAATAAAAAAAAAAACCACACACACACAGTATGAAGTGCACAGTGTAATACTATATCTGTTCAGTGACATTTCCCACTGTAATTTTCTTCAAGATTTCACATTAATAGTTAAAAGAGAGAATAGCTAAACAATTTCCTATGTAATTCCCATAGTCAGAAATAAATGTTTGAATATTTTATTTTCCATGGTAACATACTGAATCAGAAAAGCATGGCCTGGTCAGATAAGTCTACCTTGATACATCCACCCTTTCTCAATGAATTTTAAAAGTCCTTTATGAGTACATCTCTAAAAATGGTTGTTATTTTCCAAAACAATGAATTCTAACACAGAGAAAATTGCTATCACTTTATAAAATGGGAAAATGATGTAGTTCAGATGTGAAATAAATCATTTCAAACATCAAACTTCATGTATTTCTTAGCTTATTTGTTCTTTAGAGGTCAGGTGAATGGTTAAACATCACTGAAACATTTCAGAAAATAAGTGGAATTCTCTTAGATTTGCAGATAAGTATTTGAAATTGCTTTGGGTAGAAATATCAGAGTGAAATGGAGCAAAGAGATAAAAAGAGAGAATGATACAATGGATGTGATTAGGTGACATAGTTGAAGAGAGAAAAGGGATGCAGACAGGGAATTAAAAAAAATGAGCATAGACATATAGAAATATCCTACAGAGGACACAGAAAAAGTAAGGAGAGTTGGCAACAACCTACACAAAGGACTAAAGAGAATAAAGATACAAAATTACATGTTCTGGGGCAGAAAAAAAAAAAAGAAGGGTAATTGATTTTTATGAAAATAGAGGAATTGACTGAGAGTGCAACAATGGTGAAAATCGTGGGAAACAATGGGAGAACAGTGCAGATGTACTTGTAAATTTGGTCCTGAGTGTTACAGGTAACCTCCTATATGTGTTAAAAATCAAAATCAAAGTTCAGTACCTTTGCTTTATCTCTCATTGATCCTTTGCCCAGGATAGACATTTTAGCACCTGTTTCTTCCTGTAGTCTTTTCAAGGAGTTTCCTCTTGGTCCGAGCAATTTCCCCACAAAATTGAACTAGGAAACAAAATCAGAATTCTGTTTTAGAGTGGGAAAAAGTAATAATTTGCACCCAAAATAAATGATGGGTTATGGACTTTTCAAACTTTACCATGCAGAAGAGAGTTATGCCATTCACACAACAGACACATGCATGAAACTATTTCAGACCTCTAACCTAGGATCCATTTTAAAACGGAGGCCTCTTCCTAGAGGATTGCCAAGATCAATAATATGTGGAACATGTCATATATGTTACTTACATAATCAAATAAATAAATCACTTATAAGAAAGAAATAAGGGAGAACTATGGTTTACAAAATTGCTAAAGGCTTTTTCTCTCCAGATTATTGAAAAACAACAACAACACACCAATTATGGTAGACTATGCACCTTTAAGATTGCAAAGGTTAACATTTTAAATAGACTTTTAAGATTTTATTTACTTATTTTTGAAAGAGAGAGTGAGCAAGAGAGAGAGAGAAGTGGACTCCCCAGTGAGCAGGGAGCCCGATATAGTACTCAATCCCAGGACTCTGGGATCATGACCTGAGCCGAAGTAGACACTTAACCAACTGAACCACCCAGGTGCCCCTTAAATAGATTTTTAAAATAAAATTTAAGATTTATCTTTATTAAGTATTATCAGTGCCTGTAATATTCTACCCCAAATTTCATGATTAGGCATAAAGCGATTCAATTATTCTTCAATCTTACATTCTCTATGTTAAAGAGTTGTCCTAAGGATCAGCAAATAAAAGATGTGATCGCATATATAACACAAGATGTGATAACTTATACACAAAACTTCAAAACACTACTGATACCACGTAATACAAAACAGCTTCTCTAAATGGGAAATTCTGGGAGGTTTTTCAGTTTGCTTATTCATCCTGAAACATGGTTAAAAGTAGGTGAAATAAGAGCAGTTATGAGACTATGTTGTCAGCTACTGAATGGAACATTACCACAACAAACAACTTGGATAATCATTCATTGATTAATTTTAAAAATACAAAGGGCTTATAGAATGCACCAAAATCTGTGTTGGGTAAATGAAAAAAAAGATAAATAAAATTAAGTCCCTACCTTCTAAATCAGAGGTATATATGTGTGTGTGTATATATATACATATATATGTATATATATACATATATATTTTAAAGCTATAGTACTGTAGTAAGAAATACACCATACTGAATGGTTGAAAACTAATTGCTTTTCCTCTGAATCTAGGATAAATTCAAGGATGTCTGCTCTCACCACAATTATTTAATTTTGTACTGAAGTGTGGATAGCTGTACCTATAGGCAAATAGATAAATGGAATATTATAAAGGTCAGAAAGACTATACACTGAGAAGGTAAACTGATTTTCAACAAAAGCGCATAAGTAATAAAATTTGAAATGCAAATCTTTTTAGTAAATGAATCTAGAACAACTGGATACTTATATACAACAAACAAAAGCCCAAAACAAAACAAACAGTAAAAAACCTTTTCTGTCTTACCTCACATTTAGACAAACTTTAACTTGAGATCTATCATAGATCTGAACATAAAAACAAAATAATAAGAATGCTAGTTAGAAAGCATACAAGAATGCCTTTGCTAATTTTAAACTGGGAAAATTTACTTCATAGTATGCAAACAGCATTCACTAAAACTTCTGCTGATCCAAAAACCACTAAGAAATTAAATAGATAAGCCACAGACTGGGAGAATATACTCGCCATGCATACATCCGAAAAATGATTACTATCTTAATATAACACTGTATGTTAACTAACCGGAATTAAAAAAAAAATTTAAATGATTAGTATCTAGATCTATAAAAAACTCTATCAAGTCAATGTTAAATATACACATATCAGAATTACTAAAACAAACAAAAAAAAAGACCAAATGATGAGGATGTGGAACTAATACAGCAGCCACTATTAGCAGTTTAAAATAATACAGCTGTCTTGGAAAGATTGACAGTTATTTATAAAGTTAAACATTTAGTTCCACTATGACCCAGAAATTCGATTTGGGTATTTAACCAAGGGATATAAAAGCATATGTTCACAAAATGACTTGAACAAGAATATCTTTACTCACAGTAACCATTAAACCATTTACTCACACTAACCATTTAGAAATAAACCAATGCCCATCCAAGGGGAAAAAATCAATACGTTTATACATAAATTGAAAGAATTAGTCACTGATTAACACAACAGCATGGATGTATCTCACAACTATGTTGAGTGAAAAATGCCAGATACAAAAAAAAAAAAAAGTATAATGTTAGATTCCACTGTTATAAAATTCTAGAGGCCAAAATAATATATGCTGTTAGAATTCCTAAGAGTGGCTGCCTGTGGAAAACAGATGGCCAGGACTGGACTGGCTGGCAAGTGGCAAGAAGGAATCAACTGGGATATTAGAATTGTTCTCTATTTTGCTGGAAGTATAGGTAAATTTTTGTCAAAACTCATCAAATCATACACTAAAACCTGTACGTTTCACAGTATGTAAATTGCACTTCAATTAAAAATGGAGGGAAGGCGCGCCTGGGTGGCTCAGTGGGTTAAAGCCTCTGCCTTAGGCTCAGGTCATGATCCCAGGGTCCTGGGACCAAGCCCTGCATCTAGCTCTCTGCTCAGCGGGAAGCCTGCCTCTCTTCCTTTCTCTGTCTCTGCCTGCCTCTCTGCCTACTCATGATCTCTGTCTGTCAAATAAATAAATAAAATCTTAAAAAAAATGGAGAGGAAATCAGAAGGGTGAAAAACATATAAATATTTTAAAAATAATATCATAGTGAAATTTCCTACAAGGAAATACTAATCCTAGGTAGTCGTACAAAGGAATATCACAGACCTTTAGGAAATATATCATTCCAATCTAGGCAGATGTTGGAGGAGTCATGGAGAAGATGTGACTGCCGATTGACCCCACCACCTTGATTGCGGCAACCAGAGGCTCTTTACCCCCTCATTTCTCCTTGGAATTTATGTTCTGCCCACTGATCCCACAGTAGGATCCACTTCAATGACACAGCCTTGAGAAATAGTGATGTGTTATGGAGACCGTCTGGACTGTGTACCTGACTGAACCCCATTAAGGTCCTTATATAATCTCTTAAGGTACTGGTGGGCAGGTCCTGAGATATACTCATTTTGCGGCTGCCCAAGACAAGCGTCATCTATAAGTTCCCTTGCTTATTAAGCCTTTCAGCTACCAATCTGGAGTGGCCTGCCTCTTTCCTCAGTTTGTTCTTGCGCTCTGTTTATGGGGGCTAGGTTTGAAATTCACCCAGGAAATTCCTGAGGTTGTGAGCTAATAGCAGACTATCCAGAAAAAGGTATGGGGAAATATCCCTCTACTCAGTTAGCAGGCTAATATAACCTTGATAGTAAAAGCAAACCAGAAAAGAGAATTTATAGAGCAAATCCACTCATGAAACAAACCCACTTAACAAAATAGTAGCACAACCAAGGCCTGCTGTATATACAAAAAATACATAATGATTGAGTTGTGTTTATCACAGATACATGGGTAGGTTAAGATTTATAACCCCTAATTGCAATTAACCTACTAACAATGGAGAAAACAAGGTGAACATTTTATTTGGACAGAAAAAAAGGCTAACATTTTATTTCAAAAGAAAAAGAATTTCAATCATTCAATTTCAATTTCAATCATTATGAAACTCACATCATCTGAAGAATGAAGGAAGCTTCCTTAACCCAATAGAAGCTTTCTATTAAAACCCAATAAGAATTGTATATTTCATAGTAAAATGATACCAAAAAAAGGGTAAAGGTGCACATTCTTGTTTTATTCAATATTGAAGATTTAAGCCACCTAATAAGATACATATTATAAGTGTCAGAAAGTAAGACACAAAATACCAGTCAAGGTTTATATAATTTATATACATAAAAAGCTCAAAGTAATTTCAGAAAAGTCATTAGAATCAGTGAAAGAGCTTAGCAAGGTGTTTTATACAAAATCAATATAAAAAAATCAATTGTATTTTTGTACATCAGCAACATACAATTAGTAATTTTAAAAAAGAGAGAGACCATTTATGGCATCAGTATAAAATAAATAAGATTTTCTAATATATTTAATTGTTTATAATTAAAACCTTTAGAGAGAATGTATGAAAATATTAATAAAGCTGTCAAATGGATATAAATAGATTGAGAGACAGATTATATTCATGGACAGGAAGTCTCAATTTCTAGTATTTTCAATATCTATAGGTTCTATACAGTTCTAATAAAAATCACAATAGGATTTGGATTAGCTTACCAATTAGTTGTACAATTTGTATGAAAGGGTCGAAGTCCAAAAATAGCCAAAACGTCCAGAAGCAGAAAAACAAGTTAAGGACTATGTCTATCACATACAAGGAGTCGTTATAAAGAATCACTATCATTATGTTAGTATGATTATGTAGTCTTGGAACACAGATAGAAAATAGAGCAATGGAATCTAGAATCCAGAAACAGACTCTTATTTATGTTAAATGTTATATGATACAGGGGCAGTACAGATCACTAAGTCAGAACAAAAGTGCCCTAGAGATGCCCATGCCCTAATACCCAGGATTTGTAAATACGTTCTCCCACAAAAGAGACTTTGCAACTGTGACAAAATTAGGAATCTTGAGATGAAGAGATTATCCTGGCCTATCCAGGTGTGCCCAATGTCCTTATAAATTAAAGAAGAAGGCAACGAAGTCAGAGGTTGGAGTGATGCTCAGAGGTTGGAGTGATGCAAGTGCTGGCTTTGAAGATGGAAGGGAGCGTGAACCAAAGATTAAGGGTAGCTTCTCCAGGCTGTAGAAGTCAAGGAACAGATTCTCCCTCAAAGCCTCCAGAAGGAATGCAGCCTTAGTGACACCTTAATTTCAGCCCATGAGAACCATTTTAGACTTCTGACCATCATAACTATAAAATAACAAATCTATTTTAAGCCACTGAGTTTGTGCTATTAAAGAAATAATAGGAATCTAATATACTAAGCCAAGAAGGGACTATCTAATACAGAGCATGACTAGCTATTCATAATAAGAATAATGAAATTGCTTCCTACACCATAATAAAAAATAAATAAATATAGATGGATTATAGATTTAGAGTGACAGGCAAAATTTTAGAATTTCCAACAGAAAAATATAGGGAAATAATGCCTAAGAGTTCTAAAACAAGACATAAAAATATGCTAACTATAAAAGTTTGATTAAAATTAAAAATATGTGCTTATTAAAATATACCACAAAGCAGAGGAAAACATAAGTCACAAATTCAATAACTATTTACAGTACATGTTACCAATAAAGTATTAGGTTACAAAAGCAAGTACAAGAAGTAAGGAAAAGACAGACACCTTAATAGATAAAAGGTAAAATCATGAATGTTATTGAAGAAAGAATTATAAAAGAAAAATACATGAAAATTTCAACCTCATTAGAACTTAAAATTAAGATGACAATGAGACATCATTTTATACACACTGTAATGATAGAAATGAAGAAGTCAGAAACCAAACATGGGTCAGAATGTGGAGCCACAAAGACTCATATAAGAATGTAAAAGATATAACCATTTTGGCATTGTCTTATACATCTGTAAATGTATTTAACCAGTGTCTCAGCAATTCCATTCCTACTATATTCTATAGAGAAGTCTTAGCATATGCACAATAATGTTAAGTGTCAAAGCTTGTAAGAGTAAAAATAATAGGGTAAAAGCCATCGATTCAAGAATGGTATGCTTGAAATGGGGTGAACTTATGTCCATACCAATACTTCACGTCTGTGTTTCCTAGATCCCCTCCCACATATGCTTCCTTTTGTGGATTTTGTCAATAACAGGAAGTTGCATGAGATACAGAAGGTTAACATGAATTGGAGTCCATTATTCTTGGCAGATCATGGTGCTCAGCATGGCAGTTTTACTGACCTCTACAGGAGCTCCCACTGTGCGGAGACAGGAGCCCCACAGATCTCTCCAAGCTTCCGGTTCTAAGTTCTGGCAAGCTTCAGGCTCAAGTCTTCACTGCCTATGGGTGGCAATTTTCCTAAGGTCCCATCCATCATCTCTTCCAACATCATGCTAGTTCTAAATCATAGATTATAATATTATATGGAGAGTAGATCTTATTTTCCTCCCAGAACCATGATGGTACAAATGATTAAGTAAACTGTGACATATTGATAGTGGAATATTAACAGCAGTGAACATAAATTGCCCATTACTACATGAAATTTTATTATTGTATCCTAGAAATAAAATGTTGGTGAAAAATTCAAGCTCTAAACATATGACACTATTTTTATAAAACCCAATAAGCAAAATTAATAATGTTTTTATTTATGAATAAATGCTTAAGTAGTTAATCTAGTCCTCAAATAACAGGTGTAATAATAAACACAAAAATTCAAGGTCTTGGTAACCTCTGGGAATGGAGAGGAGAGAATGAGATGAAAGGGAAACATACAAGTGGTGTCAAAGTAACAGGTAATATTTGAGATTTTAACTTAGGAGTTCATGAGTACCCATTTTATTTTGTTTTATGCTCCACATGAAAATTACAGTCTTTGAATGCATTAAATATTATATAACTTACAAAAATCAAATAGATCAATTCCAGTTAAATAAATTTTGACTGAACTCTTTAATACTCTGTTACAGAACCTTCTTGCTCCTTTACTGGTAGTAGTAAAACAACAAATGGAAAAATACAAAGCACTCAAAGTGATGTCTCCAATGGGAATGCTTATGACTGAAAGGAAAAGATAACATTTCATGCCTTCCTGGCGGAGGACAGGTTATTGACAAAATACATACATAGGCCATACTCTTGAGAAGTTTCTGTTCTTGCCTTGATTATTGTGACACATTTCCCAACACTTCTATTTCAGTACAGTAGCTTCATTTCTAACCAATGACCAATTTGAAGCCAATTGTCTGAAACTGTAAGGGAGACATCCCTCTTAATTCTTTCACAAACTCTACCTTTTGAAGTAGAATACATACATCCAATAGAATGAAGATGTTGTATAATCAGAGATTTCACTTAAAGTGATAGAAAGTATCTTTTATGAGTAACATTAATTACATGGCATTATTTTAAGCATGAAGTCCTTATAATTTTCTAAAATTTGTAAATATACAATCAACCATTTGCTTTTGCAAATAAGTATTTATTTATCATACTTTAAGTTTGCTTATATTATTTTATTACTTCCCTAATATCTGCATTTGGAACAAACTATGAGGAATGGTTCAGAAAACTTTTTTTTCCCCAATTATTATTTGGATAAGTAAATTGACCCAACATCAGTTAATAAGTAGAGCATAATGCTTGAGAGCATGGCTCTGAAGCCAGATTAAATGGGCTTGGAAATTCACTAGCTATGTAAATTTGGCTAAATTACTCAACTGTTCCTTAGTTTCTTATCTGTAAATGGGGAGAATAAAGATAGTAAATACATGATAATAAGTGCTCAATAAGTGTGGGCTGTTCAAAGAAACCAAAAACAATTTGAAAAGATATTACTTACAATAGCAAAGACATGGAAAAACCCAAGTGTGACTGGGTTGCAAGCAAACAAAATAACAGACTCTTAAATACAGAGAGCAGACTGGTGGCTGCCAGAGAGGAGGTGGGGAAGGACAGGGGAAATGAATGGGCTTAAGAAGTACAAACTCCCAGTTATAAAAAAAAAAAAAAAAAATAAGACATAAAGATGAAAAGTACCGCTTAAGGAATATAGTCAATAATATTGTGATAACTTTCTCAAGTGACAGATGGTGACTACCTTCATCATGATGAACACTGAGTAATGTATGGAATTGTTGAATCATTATGTTGTAAAACTGTAACTAATATAAAACGGTATGTTAATTATACTTCAGTTTTATAAAGTGGGTTGCTATTATTAAATAATTATTATTTTTTCAGCAAATTGTAATAGTATCTGACACCTATATTGAAATTTGACTTAACTGTGGGTAACCCTCATTCTTTTATTTCTATATTAATACTTTTATTTTTTTATTTATTATATATACTAAGATTTTTTATGATTATTGGCTCTGATTACTTGTTACAATTAACATTTTTCAAAGGCTCACTGTGTGCTGGGTACCAAGACCTCCACATGGATGATGTCACAGCAAGTGTGGTGGAGAGAAGCAATGTTTACAAACCTTTGCTCACATGGCTGCCTCTATTGTAAAGGCAGGCACTTCTATCCAAAGAGTGGAGAGCATTTCTGTTTGAGATTTTAAAACATAAGATGTAATAATGAAGCTGGCACATGTTTTTTATATTGTGCTTAGTTTTTGGAAATGTATTTTAAGATAAATTCTGAAAATAGCCAATACAAAAGTTGTTCTAATAAGACATTTTTGCCCTCTCTACTTTCATCCAATATTCAGTCCACCTTCAAAGTCAAATGACATAATCATGACAAGTGAATTATCAGTTCATTGAAAACAGTTGGTTCTAAACTTTTCCTTAAGCAAAATCTTTTTTAAACACAGAAAATAATCCAAACACTATACAACAGTGTCTTTAATATTTAGCTATAATTTAGTAACCTGGGAAACTCTAAGATTCTTAAAGCTTAACAGAGTGAACACAGCTGTGTGTTCAGTATGTTAAATATCTTCAAATAATTTGTAGGTATTTTATCCACATGTGTTTTAAGAAAATTAAATTTGTATATGTCAAATTTATTTATGCTAAGTCGCTGAACAGTTGTTTTGCAATAACTTTTAAACTCAAAAAACCTTTTGAGCAATTTTAATCAGATTTTTAATTTTTTTCTAAAAGGAAATGCTAAAATCATGTCAAGTAATATCAACCAACAGAAAACATTTCAATGGATTTGGATTTGTAAAGCTACAAAATATAATTTGTGACAAAGCGAGTGCTTTTCATAAATTGGGACATTTTAAGAAAAATATTTTAGGGACTTTTAAAAAAAATATTTTATTTTTTATTTATTTGAGAGAAACAGAGATGGTGAGAGAGAGAGAGCACAAGCAGGGAGGAGAGGGAGAAGCAGTCTCCCTGCTGATCGTGGGGCTCAATCCCAGGACCCCAGGATCATGACCTGAGCCAAAGGCAGACTCTTAACCGACTGAGCCACCCAGGATTCCCTATGGCCATTTTTAACAGAGTAAACCCAAACCAGTTTTAAAATTAGGTGAAAATAAACTTCAGTAATATTGGGCATATGTATTTCAAAGTTTACCAATTCATCATCTAAGTATAGAATACCCCAGAAGCTACAGTCTCCCTTTATTTTTTTTTTTAAAGATTCTATTTATTTATTTGTTAGAGAGAGAGAGAGAGAGAGAGCGCGCACAGGCAGACAGAGTGGCAGGCAGAGGCAGAGGGAGAAGCAGCCTCCCTGCCGAGCAAGGAGCTCGATGTGGGACTCGATCCCAGAACGCTGGGATCGTGACCTGAGCCGAAGGCAGCCGCTTAACCAACTGAGCCACCCAGGCGTCCCTACAGTCTCCCTTTATATCCTTTCCTCTTGATTAATGTGTTTCTTCATGATTAATAATACTTCATCAGTACTTACATGAAATAAACCTTGTTTTCTTTTTTAAGTGTTATTTTTCTAATGAAATGTTTGTAAACTAATTCCAGCAGTTCTGTTTCTTAAACAGAATAGGCAATTCACCTAGCCTTAGTTCTCTTTCTGTGGACACTAAGATTACATCTGCTTTGTGATGATGAAAGGGCAGGACTGATCACTAGGGCCACTTGTGAGGAATCTCTAATCGACTAGTCTCTACTGTTGGCCTCCAATATTCTTCTACTTTCATATGCCACAACTGGGTCTGAACTCCCTCGTTTCCTGATCCTCAAATTACTCTTGTCCTCACAACTCTTCATGTTTACATTTGAACACTATTTTCATCACCATCCTATTCCTGACTTGAGTATGAATCTCCTTCTTAATAAGTAGGAATTCATAGAGCTGCTTGCTGTTCTGTGTTTGCGAATTCAATATTAAGTCATTCTTTAGTATCCTACTCTTCTCGTGTTTGTCGCTATTAAAACAAAGTTAAACAAATTTGAGCAGATTGCACAGAGAGAGACCACAGTTGCAGATCAAAAAATATTCTTCCTGTATAAATAGACAGGAAAAGACAACACTTCAGGTACTCATCTCAGCAATCATCAAAGGACAGTGGTGAGCAAGGGAACAGAGCTTTATTCAACCATAAAAAGATTAAGCTATGTCTGTAGAATTAAATAATACCATTTGGAATTTACAGAGAACTCTATCAAAGAAGACCACTTTCAATTTAACAAAATAGACAATGATGAGTATTCAAGAAAACAGTGGTGGGGAGAGAGTGTTTTAGAATTAACCATTAACCGTAATATCAATATGTTGTCATAAACTAAATGTCATTAAAAAACGTAGTTATATAAAATCAAGGATGAAATCAATTCAGTTACTTATGAAACACATTGTTAGCACCTAGAACTTGTGAAATATATGGGGGATACAAAGTGAACCCCCAGATATAAGTACTTCCTTCAGGAAACTTATATGGCGAAAAGGGAATGTACATAAACTGTTAAACTTTTTATTTTTTCTAATATATATACATGTATATATATATATATATATATATATATTTAAAGATTTTATTTATTTATTTGTCAGAGAGAGAGAGAGCGCACGAGCAGGCAGAGTGGCAGGCAGAGGCAGAGAGAGAAGCAGGCTCACCAACTGAGCAAGGAGCTCGATGCGGGATTCAGGATCCTAGGGTCATGACTGGAGCCAAAGGCAGCGGCTTAAACCACTGAGCCACTCAAGCCTTCCAACTGCTAAACTTTTTAAAAGAAACTGGCAAATGCCATAACAGAAGTAAATTAAGTGTTACAAGAATTCAAAGGAAGAAGAAATTGTTTCCATATTGGGAAATTTAGGAAGTTTGATGTTTTTGCTGAATCTTGAACAGGGAGGAAGAAGCTGGGCATGGAAAGAAGGCTGGGACATAAAAAAGCTCAACAAGGGAGACCGGGAAAGATGTAGTAGAGTGGGGAAAAACTAAAGATGGAGGAGCCCATTGGAAGTTGGTGTAACCTTGATAAATGATAATGGAGCATAAAGTAAAATGGTGGTCACCGAAAAAGAAGAGGAGAGGAAGTGAAAGAGAGACTGGGTGGTATCCACATTAAGACTTGGCAAATTATTCAGCTGGGGGAATATGAAGAAAGGAAAGTGAATTAGTAATCAAAATATAGCCTATATCCAGAGGGTTGAAAATATATTATATCATTAATAAAACTGTGGAAGACAGAAGCAAAAGTTTTAGAGGGAAATTTGTGGTATATTCTATTTCAGATACCCTCCAAATGAAGAAATCTAGTAGCCACACATATATAGACACTGAGAAAGAAATGTGAAAATACAGGTCTAGCAATTTTCTACATAGAAGTGCTACTTAGAGTTAAGAAATTACTGAGGGAGAGGGGTAAGGGAAAAAAAAAAAAAAGCCCAGGAGAGAAGTCTGAGGCTCACTTATATTTAGAAGAGAAAATAAGGAAGAGGGACAAAGGACTAGTTTCTGGAAAAACAAAAGAAAGCTAGATTTTTAAAAAATAAATCGCTTAATCCCCAAATACATATCAAGTGACAATTATACACCAAGAATCGTGCTAGGAGAAGTTTAGGATTCCATGGAAATGTGAAACTAGAGTCATTAGAAAACTCTTCCTGTGCCCTAGCTTTGAAAGAGATGGGATGTGTGGAGAGCTGGGGCAGGGGCAGAAGGTGAGAGTTCTGATGGAGACTTTGCAGGCAGAAAGAATGACGACATATGAGAAAACCCCAAGAGCATGACAAGTTTGATAAATAGCAAGAAATTCCCTTCGGAGGTGTAAGAAATGCGGCTGGAAGGGAGACAGACGCAGAAAAAATATTTAGGTACTTATGACACTGTTGAGAATTTTGGTCTGAGGTAAAAGCTGTGGAAAGCATTTTGAAGCATCTAAACTTGCAATGGGTGGAGGATGGGGGAGGTGAACTGTGGCATGACCTGCTTTTACTCTCAAGGCATCTTCTGACTAAGATGTGAGGAATGGAAGGAGCAAGTCAAGAGATGAAGAAATGAAGAAGCAATAATTTTAGCAGAGGTTACAGACGGAGGTAGACCAGACTTTGAGAAAAACAAACCATTCATTGGATTTGGCAGTTAGGAAGAATTTTGATTCTGTGTTAAATACCAATTATTACGGTAGATTTTATCTCAGAACTTATATATTTCAAAATACAATAGTAAATGTCAACACATACATGAACTAGAACAGTTTAAATAAAAAGGCTTACCAAAAACATAAGGGGCAATTACTCTTGCTTGCCACAAGATCCCAAAATCCCACTGGGGATTGCTTTCTTTAGAGGGAAATATATGAATTTGAAGGAAGTTTACACAGTTAGAGAAAATTTATACCAAGTAGAAAAATGTGAGTTCCTTAAAATGTGGTGATTTGGTATACCTTGTGCTTAATCAATATTTGTCTCTGAAGTTTCCAAATAACATGGTCTAATTTAAAAATCACCCAACATTTTACCATTTTACAGGATAGTCCGTGTTTTATAGACACAGCAAAGAAACTTGAGAATATGCTGATTAAAATGATTAGATGTGAATTTTAGTAACATAACTTAATAATTTTAAATTTTAATAATTTTAATAATGTAAATAATCTTAAACACATATACAATTCATGCCCCATTTGTTCTGCTGTAAATAATTCTTCACTATGTTTCAGCATTTATGTGTGTAAATCATATTCTCCTTTCACAGACAACTAAAGAGCCTTTGGTCGTGTTTTAAATGTTTTCCATCCTGTGTGGACCATCCTTAAATGTTTCCTGATCCATATCTTTGTCATATTTATACAACTTTAGGGCCTTCTCCAAATTCAAGTTATTTTTACTTGGAAAGATACATTTAAATCACCATCATTAAGTGAAAAGTATCATTACCAAGCAGCCCTAATCTGAATTATATCCACAGTTCAAACCCACACACTAACTTGTTCAGCATGTATGACTATCTGAATAAAAGTTTCTAGAGTACTACAGGATGAGATCATACAGTCATTTGTAAAGGTAGATGACTGTTTACTCAGTACAGTGACATGTAGGAAGATAACTTTTTTTAAATCTGCTACTGGGCTCTTTTACTTAAAAGATAGTTTTTTGGCTTTTTTTGAATAATCACGAAACTAACACTTTAAGTCAGCTATATTCTGATACTTTAGAATTTTAAAAACCTTTAAATAAACTACAATGGTGCTATCACATAGAATCCTGAATTTCTAAAGCAAATCTTTTATTTAAATGTCATGTAAATCTCTTGTAAGCTGTGTTTACATGTCTAAATTACAGATGTTTGTTCTTTTTTTTTTTTTACTTTATTTAAGCTTTATTTAAACATATGATGTAACCCCACCACCCTCACCCAACCCCTCTTCCCCCCCACCCCCCTCAGTTTGTTTTATGACATTAAGAGTCTCTTTTGGTTTTTCTCCCTCCCGATCCCATCTTCTTTCATTTTTACTTTTCCTACCACCTTAACTCCCACCCCCGTTGCATCTCCACTTCCTCATATCAGGGAGATCATGTGGTAGTTGTCTTTCTCCAGTTGACTTATTTCGCTAAGCATAATACGCTCTAGTTCCATCCATGTCGTCGCAAATGGTAAGATTTCATTTCTTTTGATGGCTGCATAGTATTCCATCATATATATATATACCACCTCTTCTTTATCCATTCATCTGTTGATGGACATCTAGGTTCTTTCCATAACTTGGCTATTGTGGACATTGCTGCTATAAACATTCGGGTACACGTGCCCCTTTGGATCACTACGTTTGTATCTTTAGGATAGATACCCAGTAGTGCAATTGCTGGGTCATAAGGTAGCTCTATTTTCAATTTTTTAAGGAACCTCCATGCTGTTTTCCAGAGTGGTTGCACCAGCTTGCATTCCCACCAACAGTGTAGGAGGGTTCCCCTTTCTCCACATCCTCGCCAGCATCTGTCATTTCCTGACTTGTTCATTTTAGCCATTCTGACTGGTGTGAGGTGGTATCTCATTGTGGTTTTGATTTGTATTTCCCTGATGCCCAGTGATGTGGAGCACTTTTTCATGTGTCTGTTGGCCATCTGGATGTCTTCTTTGCAGAAATGTCTGTTCATGTCCTCTGCCCATTTCTTGATTGGATTATTTGTTCTTTGGGTGTTGAGTTTGCTAAGCTCTTTGTAGATTTTAGATACTAGCCCTTTATCTGATATGTCATTTGCAAATATCTTTTCCCACTCTGTCAGTTGTCTTTTGGTTTTGTTGACTGATTCCTTTGCTGTGCAAAAGCTTTTGATCTTGATGAAGTCCCAATAGTTCATTTTTTCCCTTGCTTCCCTTGTCTTTGGCGTTGTTCCTAGGAAGAAGTTGCTGCGGCTGAGGTCGAAGAGGTTGCTGCCTGTGTTCTCCTCAAGGATTTTGATGGATTCCTTTCTCACGTTGAGGTCCTTCATCCATTTTGAGTCTATTTTCGTGGGTGGTGTAAGGAAATGGTCCAATTTCATTTTTCTGCATGTGGCTGTCCAATTTTCCCAACACCATTTGTTGAAGAGGCTATCTTTTTTCCATTGGATGTTCTTTCCTGGTTTGTCGAAGATTAGTTGACCATAGAGTTGAGGGTCTATTTCTGGGCTTTCTATTCTGTTCCATTGATCTATGTGTCTGTTTTTGTGCCAGTACCATACTGTCTTAATGATGACAGCTTTGTAGTAGAGCTTGAAGTCGGGAATTGTGATGCCACCAACTTTGGTTTTCTTTTTCAATTTTTCTTGGCTATTCGAGGTCTTTTCTGGTTCCATATAAATTTTAGGATTATTTGTTCCATTTATTTGAAAAAATTGGATGGAATTTTGATAGGCATTGCATTAAATGTGTAGATAGCTTTAGGTAGCATAGACATTTTCACAATATTTATTCTTCCAATCCATGAGCATGGAACATTTTTCCATTTCTTTGTGTCTTCCTCAATTTCTTTCATGAGTACTTTATAGTTCTCTGAGTATAGATTCTTAGCCTCTTTTGTTAGGTTTATTCCTAGGTATCTTATGGTTTTGGGTGTAATTGTAAATGGGATTGACTCCTTAATTTCTCTTTCTTCTGTCTTGTTGTTGGTGTAAAGAAATGCAACTGATTTCTGTGCATTGATTTTATATCCTGACACTTTACTGAATTCCTGTACAAGCTCTAGCAGTTTTGGAGTGGAGCCTTTTGGGTTTTCCACATATAGTATCATATCATCTGCAAAGAGCGATAGTTTGACTTCTTCTTTGCCGATTTGGATGCCTTTAATTTCTTTTTGTTGTCTGATTGCTGAGGCTAGGACTTCTAGTACTATGTTGAATAGCAGTGGTGATAGCGGACATCCCTGCCGTGTTCCTGACCTTAACGGAAAAGCTCTCAGTTTTTCTCCATTGAGAATGATACTTGCCGTGGGTTTTTCATAGATGGCTTTGATAATATTGAGGTATGTGCCTTCTATCCCTACAGTTTGAAGAGTTTTGATTAGGAAGGGATGTTGCACTTTATCAAATGCTTTTTCGGCATCTATTGAGAGTATCATATGGTTCTTGTTCTTTCTTTTGTTGAGGTACTGTATCACATTGATTGATTTGCGGATGTTGAACCAACCCTGCTGCCCTGGAATAAATCCCACTTGGTCGTGGTGAATAATCCTTTTAATGTACTGTTGGATCCTATTGGCTAGTATTTTGGTGAGAATTTTCACATCTGTGTTCATCAAGGATATTGGTCTGTAATTCTCTTTTTTGATGGGATCCTTGTCTGGTTTGGGGATCAAGGTGATGCTGGCCTCATAAAATGAGTTTGGAAGTTTTCCTTCCATTTCTATTTTTTGGAACAGTTTCAGGAGAATAGGAATTAATTCTTCTTTAAATGTTTGGTAGAATTCCCCTGGGAAGCCATCTGGCCCTGGGCTTTTGTTTGTTGGGAGATTTTTGATGACTGTTTCAATCTCCTTACTGGTTATGGGCCTATTCAGGTTTTCTATTTCTTCCTGGTTCAGTTTTGGCAGTTTATATGTCTCTAGGAAAGCATCCATTTCTTCCAGATTGTCGAATTTGTTGGCATAGAGTTGTTCATAATATGTTCTTATGATTGTTTGTATTTCTTTGGTGTTGGTTGTGATCTCTCCTCTTTCATTCATGATTTTATTTATTTGGGTCCTTTCTCTTTTCTTTTGGATAAGTCTGGCCAGGGGTTTATCAATCTTATTAATTCTTTCAAAGAACCAGCTCCTAGTTTCATTGATTTGTTCTATTGTTTTTTTGGTTTCTATTTCATTGATTTCTGCTTTGATCTTTATTATTTCTCTTCTCCTGCTGGGTTTAGGCTTTCTTTGTTGCTCTCTCTCGAGTTCCTTAAGGTGTAGGGTTAGGTTGTGTATTTGAGACCTTTCCTGTTTCTTGAGATAGGCTTGTATCGCTATATATTTTCCTCTCAGGACTGCCTTTGCTGTGTCCCACAGATTTTGGACCGTTGTGTTTTCATTATCATTTGTTTCCATGGTTTTTTTCAATTCTTCTTTAATTTCCTGGTTGACCCATTCATTCTTTAGAAGGATGCTGTTGAGTCTCCATGTATTTGTGCTCTTTCCAAATTTCCTCTTGTGATTGAGTTCTAGCTTCAGAGCATTGTGGTCTGAAAATATGCAGGGAATGATCCCAATCTTTTGATACCTGTTGAGACCTGATTTATGACCCAGGATGTGATCTATTCTGGAGAATGTTCCATGGGCACTAGAGAAGAACGTGTATTCTGTTGCTTTGGGGTAGAATGTTCTGAATATATCTGTGATGTCCATCTCGTCCAGTGTGTCATTTAAGACCTTTATTTCCTTGTTGATCTTTTGCTTGGATGATCTGTCCATTTCAGTGAGGGGTGTATTAAAGTCTCCAACTATTATTGTATTCTTGTCAATGTGTTTCTTTGATTTTGTTATTAATTGGTTTATATAGTTGGCTGCTCCCATGTTAGGGGCATAGATATTTAAAATTGTTAGATCTTCTTGTTGGACAGACCCTTTGAGTATGATGTAGTGTCCTTCCTCATCTCTTATTATAGTCTTTGGCTTAAAATCTAATTGATCTGATATAAGGATTGCCACCCCAGCTTTCTTCTGATGTCCATTAGCATGGTAAATTGTTTTCCACCCCCTCACTTTCAATCTGGAGGTGTCTTCAGGTCTAAGATGAGTTTCTTGTAGGCAGCATATTGATGGGTTTTGTTTTTTTATCCATTCTGAAACCCTGTGTCTTTTGATTGGGGCATTTAGCCCATTTACATTCAGGGTAACTATTGAGAGATATGAATTTAGTGCCATTGTATTGCCTGTATGGTGATTGTTACTGTATAATGTCTCTGTTCCTTTCTGGTAATACTTTTAGGGTCTCTCTTTGCTTAGAGGACCCCTTTCAATATTTCCTGTAGAGCTGGTTTGGTGTCTACAAACTCTTTCAGTTTTTGTTTGTCCTGGAAGCTTTTAATCTCTCCTTCTATTTTCAATGATAACCTAGCTGGATAAAGTATTCTTGGCTGCATGTTTTTCTCATTTAGTGCTCTGAATATATCATGCCAGTTCTTTCCGGCCTGCCAGGTCTTTGTGGATAAGTCTCCTGCCAATCTAATATTTTTACCATTGTACGTTACAGACTTCTTGTCCCGTGCTGCTTTCAGGATTTTCTCTTTGTCGCTAAGACTTGTAAATTTTACTATTAGATGGCGGGGTGTGGGTCGATTCCTATTGATTTTGAGAGGTATTCTCTGGGCCTCCTGGATTTTGATGCTTGTTCCCCTTGCTATATTAGGGAAATTCTCTACAATAATCCTCTCCAGTATACCTTCTGCTCCTATTTCTCTTTCTTCTTCTTCTGGAATCCCAATTATTCTAATGTTGTTTCGTCTTATGGCATCACTTATCTCTCGAATTCTCCCCTCATGGTCCAGTAATTGATTGTCTCTCTTTTGGTCTGCTTCATTATTCCCTGCCATTTGGTCTTCTATATCACTAATTCTGTCTTCTGCCTCATTTATCCTAGCAGTAAGAGCCTCCATTTTTTATTGCACCTCATTAATAGCTTTTTTTATTTCAACTTGATTAGACTTTATTTCTTTTATTTCTCCAGAAAGGGTTTTTATTTCTCCTGACAGGGTTTCTCTAATATCTTCCATGCCTTTTTCGAGCCCGGCTAGAACCTTGAGAATCGTCATCCTGAATTCCAGATCTGACATATTACCAATGTCTGTATTGATTAGGTCCCTAGCCTTCGGTCCTGTCTCCTGCTCTTTTTTTTGT
This sequence comes from Taxidea taxus jeffersonii, assembly GCA_003697995.1. Classification (NCBI taxonomy): domain Eukaryota; kingdom Metazoa; phylum Chordata; class Mammalia; order Carnivora; family Mustelidae; genus Taxidea; species Taxidea taxus. Next base: position 3,449 of record ML106255.1, on the reverse strand, counting down.
GGTGAGTTTTTCCGCCTTGTCATTTTGTCCAGATAAGAATCCGCTGTTCTCCTTGTTAAGTGAATTTGGTCTTGGCTGGATTTCTTTGTTCTTCTGGGGGAGGGGCCTGTTGTAGTGATTCTCAGGTGTCTTTGCCCCAGGCGGACTTGCACCGCCCTTACCAGGGGCCGGGCTAAGTAATCCTCTCAGGTTCGCTTTCGGGAGCTTTTGTTCCCTGAACGCTTTCCGTAGAGTTCCGGAGGACGGGAATGACAATGGCGGCCTCCCAATCTCCAGTTCAGAGGAGCCGAGAGCTAGGGGCCCCAGTCTTCAGTGCGCCTTCAGAGAAAAGCGTTTAATCCCTCCAGTCTCCTTAGCCCACGTTTGCGCCGGAGAGTGCGCGTGCGCGCCCGCCCGCAGACACCGCGCGCCCGCAGACACCGCAGGCCCGCAGACCCCGTGGGCCGCCCGCCGACACCGCGGGCCCGCCGACACTGCGCGCACCCGCAGACCGCGCGCGCCCGCAGACCGCGCTCAGAGAAAATCGTGCCTAAGCAGTCCCGTCTCACTGGCTTCTGGGAGTGCTCCGAGCTCACCCAGCTTGTGACCAAGCGTCTCTGTCTCTGGCAGAGTCCCACCTGGAGTCTCCGGACCCCGTAGATCCCTGAGCTCTCCCGGGTCGGAGTCTCCCCGGATCTTGTGGGGACCCCTCGCACAGAGCACTGGCCCGTGCCACAGAGCACCGGCCCGTGTCACAGACCAGTAGGAAACCTCGGCTCTGTCTCTGCAGCCAGCTTCCCCGCTCTAATACCTGTGAGCTCTGCGACACTCAGACACCCCCGATCCTTCTGTGACCCCGTGGGACCTGAGTCCACGTTGTCCCCGTGAGGTCTTCACCCCAGTTTAGCCTCTGGAGCGATGTCCCTCCGTGGAGCAGACTTTTAAAAGTCCTGATTTTGTGCTCCGCCGCTTGCCGGGAGCCGGCCCCTCCCCCTGGGGTCTATATTCCCGTCACGTTGGATTCACTTCTCCGCTGGTCCTACCTTTCAGAAAGTGGTCGATTTTCTGTTCCTAGAATTGTTGTTTTTCTTCTCTTCGATCTCCTGTTGAATTTGTAGGTGTTCGGAATGGTTTGATAGGCTATCTAGCTGATCTCCTGCTGCCTGATGTCGTCTCAGCCTCCTACTCCTCCGCCATCTTGACTCCTCCCCCCCAGATGTTTGTTCTTTATAGGACTTGTTCCTCTCTATACCATGTCATGAAATCAATATATGAGCTTATGCCTGATGAGGCCATAATCATTCGAGAGGAGCTTATGGAGTATTTGCTATGTGCCAACCACTGTTCTAGACACTGGGGATAGTGAAGCACATGAAACAAAGTTCTTTGCCCCAGTGAGCCTACATTCTCAATACACATTTAGGGGCACCTAGCTGGCTCCCTTGGTAGAACATGTGCATCTTGACCTCCGGGTTGTAAATTCAAGCCCCATATTGGGAGTGGAGATTACTTTAAAATAAAATCTTTAAAACAAACAAACAAACAAACAAACAGCCATACATTTATTTTCAGCTTAAAATAGCTAATTGCTTTTCTGCTTCCTAGATGTTATCTAGTTTTCTCAAGGCTCCAGCTGCTTAAAAATCAACTATGGGGGCACCTGGGTAGAGTTGTTAAGTGTCTGCCTTCAGCTCAGCTCGTGATCCCAAGGTCCTGGAATCGAGCCCCACATGGGGCTCCCTGCCTGCTTCTCCCTCTCCCACCCACCCTGCTTGTGTTCCCTCTCTCACTGTCTCTCTCTGTCAAATAAATAAATAAAATCTTTTTAAAAAATCAACTGTTGTATTGTTTAATATTTTCCTGTATATAATATGGAAAGTCCTAATCATTCTAGAAGGATATGTCTTAATTCCCCAAGGGTAGATATTAATTCAATAGCAGACTAAGAAGCAAGTTAATTTGATTAGCTCATTTAAATAGCATTAATTTGATGAACACAGGTTAAAAGATTGGGTACTTTTAGCAGACTCCTCAGGTTACTTTTCACCTGACTATAGGTAGTATTCCTGCCTGCTTTTCTGAAATCCTCAACTGTGAAACAGATATGGAACTGTTAAAAAAGAAAACAGGAAATTCAAATTTCAAGTCCTTCTTCATACCCATTTATTTGTATTAGAAAATGTAAAAGGTACTATATATTTGAAAGGAAACTTCTTATACCAGAAGCAGAAGACAATATGTTAAACTCAGTGATACTTCTGCTTGGACTTGATTCTTTTAAGCCAATGGACTCTGTCCAAGCTAAAGGTTCTTTTTTTTTTAAATTTTTTAATTTACCTCTTTGAGAGAGAGATAACAAGAGAGATCACACAGGGAGAGGGAGAAGCAGATTCACCACTGACTGAGAGGAGAGCCCGATGTGGAGCTCAATCCCAGGACCCTGAGATTATGACCTGAGAGGAAGACAGCTGCTTAACGACTGAGCCACCCAGGTGCCCCTCCATACTTATTTTAAATTATTATTTTGATTACATATTTTCTTCCTGTAATTATTTAAAATGAGCTTGTGTGTGTGTGTGTGTAAGAGAGAAAAAATGGCAGGGAGAGAGACACTAAGAGAAAGTGAGAGTCAGACAAGAGCTTTATAAATATGAACATTTTAAAGCTATAATATACAAATATTTATAAATACATTTTATGATAATGTTAATGGCTTATGGTTCATGTACCATATGAATATATATCTAGATCTCAACTTTTTTAGCAGAGGATTGGGGTTTCAATTTCATATAGGTGGATTTTCCTCCACCCTAACTCCTGAAAGGATTAAAATCTTTCTTGCCTGAATGGCATGATTTTTCTGATCCCACCTTCCTAGCTGGTAACGCTTCTTGTCCCAGGCTTTATGCAATGAACACAATTCCAGATCGGCCTCTGGGCATATTAAGATAGACTTGATTAAGGTAATCTATTGCCCTTCTGTAGGTAATAGAGCCCCTGCATTCAGTTTCCAGACCCAGAAGACTATACACCTGCTCTGATTTACACATAATACCAACCCAGTGGCCTGGAAATAACTAATTTCTCTCTTTTCAGAGCAATGAAGGATTTTTCTTTCTTTTTGGTCAGTTTTATATATGGACTTTTTTGTTGTTATTGTTATACTTTAATTCTCATTTCTGTGTGTATGTAGTTCATGTGTGCATGGTTCCTGACCAACATCTCAATATGTTTTATTAATGAAATTAACTTAGAATATCCATGTTCATCTAAATCCCCTATATTTGTTAGCCCTCATGTACTACAAACTAACTTTTTGGTTAAATGAGTGTTCTTTATCTGCTAAAAAACTAGACTGAATTAAATTACACTGATGTATAATGTGTTCTTAGTATGCACACAGCACTGACAAACATGCTATTCAAGATCCCAAAAGGCAGAACTAGTCTAATCTCAACAGATCTAGGATT
>ML106254.1:0-31650 GCA_003697995.1 Taxidea taxus jeffersonii | reverse complement strand
CTGTGTCCCACATATTTTGGACCATTGTGTTTTCATTATCATTTGTTTCCATGTTTTTTTTCAATTCTTCTTTCATTTCCTGGTTGACCCATTCATTTTTTAGAAGGATGCTGTTGAGTCTCCATGTATTTGTGCTCTTTCCACATTTCCTCTTGTGATTGAGTTCTAGCTTCAGAGCATTTTGGTCTGAAAATATGCAGGGAATGATCCCAATCTTTTGATACCTGTTGAGACCTGATTTATGACCCAGGATGTGATCTATTCTGGAGAATGTTCCAAGGGCACTAGAGAAGAACGTGTATTCTGTTGCTTTGGGGTAGAATGTTCTGAATATATCTGTGATGTCCATCTCGTCCAGTGTGTCATTTAAGACCTTTATTTCCTTGTTGATCTTTTGCTTGGATGATCTGTCCATTTCAGTGAGGGGTGTATTAAAGTCTCCAACTATTATTGTATTCTTGTCAATGTTTCTTTGATTTTGTTATTAATTGGTTTATATAGTTGGCTGCTCCCATGTTAGGGGCATAGATATTTAAAATTGTTAGATCTTCTTGTTGGACAGACCCTTTGAGTATGATGAAGTGTCCTTCCTCATCTCTTATTATAGTCTTTGGCTTAAAATCTAATTGATCTGATATAAGGATTGCCACCCCAGCTTTCTTCTGATGTCCATTAGCATGGTAAATTGTTTTCCACCCCCTCACTTTCAATCTGGAGGTGTCTTCAGGTCTAAGATGAGTTTCTTGTAGGCAGCATATGGATGGGTTTTGTTTTTTTATCCATTCTGAAACCCTGTGTCTTTTGATTGGGGCATTTAGCCCATTTACATTCAGGGTAACTATTGAGAGATATGAGTTTAGTGCCATTGTATTGCCTGTATGGTGATTGTTACTGTATAATGTCTCTGTTCCTTTCTGGTAATACTTTTAGGGTCTCTCTTTGCTTAGAGGACCCCTTTCAATATTTCCTGTAGAGCTGGTTTGGTGTTTACAAATTCTTTCAGTTTTTGTTTGTCCTGGAAGCTTTTTATCTCTCCTTCTATTTTCAATGATAACCTAGCTGGATAAAGTATTCTTGGCTGCATGTTTTTCTCGTTTAGTGCTCTGAATATATCATGCCAGTTCTTTCTGGCCTGCCAGGTCTCCGGGGATAAATCTGCTGCCAATCTAATATTTTTACCATTGTATGTTACAGACTTCTTGTCCCGTGCTGCTTTCAGGATTTTCTCTTCATCATTAAAACTTGTTAATTTTACTATTAGATGTCGGGGTGTGGAACTATTCCTATTGATTTTGAGGGGGTTTCTCCACACCTCCAGGATTTTGATGCTTGTTCCCTTTGCTATATTAGGGAAATTCTCTACAATAATTCTCTCCAGTATACTTTCTGCTCCTCTCTTTCTTCTTCTACTGGAATCCCAATTATTCTAATGTTGTTTCCTCTTATGGTATCACTTATCTCTCAAATTATCCCCTCGTGATCCAGTAGTTGTTTGTCTCTCTTTTGCTCAGCTTCTTTATTCTCTGTCATTTGGTCTTCTATATCACTAATTCTTTCTTCTGCCTCATTTATCCTAGCAGTAAGAGCCTCCATTTTTTATTGCACCTCATTAATAGCTTTTTTTTATTTCAACTTGATTAGATTTTAGTTCTTTTATTTCTCCAGAAAGGGCTTTTATTTCTCCCGACAGGGTTTCTCTAATATCTTCCATGCCTTTTTCGAGCCCAGCTAGAACCTTGAGTATCATCGTCCTGGATTCAAGATCTGACATATTACCAATGTCTGTATTGATTAGGTCCCTAGCCTTTGGGGACCTAACCTGTTCTTTTTTTTGTGGTGAGTTTTTCTGCCTCGTCATTTTGTCCAGATAAGAATCCGCTGTTCTCCTTGTTAAGTGAACTTGGTCTTGGCTGGATTTCTTGTTGATATTCTGGGGGAGTTGCCTGTTGTAGTGATTCTCAAGTGTCTCTGCCCCAGGCGGAATTGCACCTCCCTAATCAGGGCCACGCTAAGTAATCCTCTCAGGTTCCCTTTTGGGAGTTTTTGTTCCCTGAACACTTTCTGTAGAGTTCCGGAGGGCGGGAATGAAAATGGTGGCCTCCTGATCTCTGGATCAGTGGAGCCGAGAGCTAGGGGTCCCAGTCTTCAGTGCGCCTTCAGAGAAAAGAGCTTAATCACTTCTGTCTCCCCAGCCTCCAGCCGCACTTGGAGAAAATCGTGCGTAATCAGTCCTATCTCCCTGGCTTCTGGCTGTGCTCCGAGGTCACCCAGCCTGTGACCAAGCACCTCTGTCTCTGGAAGAGTCCCACCTGGAGTCTCCAAACCCCATAGATCCCTGAGCTCTCCCAGGTTGGAGTCTCCCGGATCTTGTGGGGACCCCTCACACAGAGCACCGGCCCGTGTTTCAGACCACGGCGCAAGGTAACCCCGAGTTGAGAGCTCACTCCTCAGCTCTGTCTCTGCGGCTGGCTTCCCCGCTCTAATATCTGTGAGCTCTGCAACACTCAGACACCCCCGATCCTTCTGTGACCCCGCGGGACCTGAGTCCACGCTCTCCCCGCGAGGTCTTCACCCCAGTTTAGCCTCTGGTGTGATGTCCCTCCATGTAGCAGACTTTTAAAAGTCCTGATTTTGTGCTCCGTTGCTCCGCCGCTTGCCAGGAGCCAGCCCCTCCCCCTGGGGTCTATCTTCCCGTTGCGTTGGATTCACTTCTCTGCTGGTCCTACCTTTTAGAAAGTGGTTGATTTTCTGTTTCTAGAATTGTTGTTCTTCTTCTCTTTGATCTCCTATTGGATTCGTAGGCATTTGGAATGGTTTGATAGGCTATCTAGCTGATCTCCTGCTGCCTGATATTATCTCAGCCTGCTACTTCTCTGCCATCTTGACTCCTCCCTCCCCCATGCACCAAATCTTATACAATACAAGAAAAGCAGTACTAAGAGACAAGTTTACTGTGATAAACCCCTCCAATAAAATAGAAAAGACATCAAATACACTTTAAGGATCTAGAACAGAAGAAAAACTAAGCCCAGAGTGAGCAGAAGGAGATAAATAACAAAGATTAGAGCACTTAAAATAAATAGAAATACAATAATGTTTTCAATACGATAGCATCTTTATGCTACTAAACAGAATAGGAAACCATATAAAAAAATAAATGAAGCTTTGTAGATCTTGGATATCAGCCCTTTGTCTATAGTGTCATTTGTGAATATCTTCTCCCATTCCATGGGTTGCCTCTTTGTTTCATTGACTGTTTCCTTTGCTGTGCAGAAGCTTTTGATCTTGATGGAGTTCCAAAAGTTCATTTTCGCTTTTGTTTCCTTTGCCTTTGGAGACATGTCTTGAAAGAAGTGCTGTGGCTGATGTTGAAAAGGTTACTGCCTATGTTCTCCTCTAGGATTTTGATAGATTCCTGCCTCGCGTTGAGGTCTTTTATCCATTTTGAGTTTATCTTTGTGTATGGTGTAAGACAATGGTTGAGTTTCATTCTTCTATACAGAGCTGTCCAATTTTCCCAGCACCATTTATTAAAGAGACTGTCTTTTTTTTTTTTTTTTTTTGAGACTCTTTTTTTTCACTGGATATTTTTTCCTGCTTTGACCATAGGGTTGCTCCTCAAACTCAACACAAAAAAACAGATAATCACGTCAAAAAATGGGCAGAAGACATGAACAGACACTTCTCCAAAGAAAACATACAAATGGCTAGCAGACACATGTAAAAATGTTCATCATTAGCCATCAGGGAGATTCAAATAAAAGCCACATCGTGATACCACCTTATACCAGTTAGAATGGCCAAAATCAACAAGACAGTAAACAAGTTTGGAGAGGATTTGGAGAAAGGGGAACCCTCTTACACTGTTGGTGGCGATGCAAGTTGGTGTAGCCACTTTGGAAAATAGTGTGGTCATTCCTTAAGGAATTAAAAATAGTGCTACACTATGACCCTGTTATTGCACTATTGAATATTTACCCCAAAGATAATGATGTAGTGAAAAGAAGGGCCATCTGTACCCCAATGTTCATAGCAGCAATGGCCACAGTTGCTGAACTGTGGAAAGAGTCAAGATGCCCTTCAACAGATGAATGGATAAAGAGGATATGGTCCATATATACAATGGAGTATTATACCTCCATCAGAAAGGATGAATACCCAACTTTTTTTTAAGTTTTTTATTTATTTATTCATTTGACAGATAGAGATCACAAGTATGCAGAGAGGCAGGCAGAGAGAGAGAGGAGGAAGCAGGCTCCCTGCTGAGCAGAGAGCCCGATGTGGGGCTCGATCCCAGGACCCTTGGATCATGACCTGAGCAGAAGGCAGAGGCTTAACCCACTGAGCCACCCAGGTGCTCCAATACCCAACTTTTGTATCAACATGGACAGGACTGGAGGAGATTATGCTGAGTGAAATAAGTTGAGCAGAGAGAGTCAATTATTATATGGTTTCACTTACTTGTGGTCCATAAGGAATAACATGGAGGAAATTAGAAGTAAAGGAAAAGTGAATTGGGGGAAATCAGAGGGGGAGTTGAAGCATGAGACTGTGGACTCTGAGAAACAAACTGAAGGTTTTAGAAGAGAGGGGGGTGGGGGATGGGTGAGCTTGGTGGTGAGTATTAAGGAGGGCACTTCTTGCATGGAGCACTGGGTGTACTGCATAAACAATGAATCTTGGAACACTGAAAAAATTTTAAAAAATTTAAGAATTAGAAAAAATTAATGAAACTAAGAGTTGGTGTTTTAGAAAAAATTGACAAAATTTTTCAAAAAATTGAAATTAGCTAGACTAAGCAAAAAGAGATAAATACTTAAAAATGAAAGAGGGGAAATTACAAATAATGCCACAGAAATAAAAAAGGGTTATATGGGAGTACTATGAAAAATTTTATACCAACAAACTAGATAATCTAGAAGAAATGGATAAATACCCAGAAACTTATAATCTCTTAAGATGAAATCCTGACAAACAAATTGGAAGTTTTTTTTTAAATTTTTATTTATTTTTTAAATTTCTTTTCAGTGTTTCAGAATTCATTGTTTAATCACCACACCCATTGCTCCATGCAATACATGCCCTCCACACAATACACACCACCAGGCTTACCCAACCTCCCACCCCTCTCCCCTCCAAAACCCTCAAGTAGTTCCTCAGAGTCCACAGTCTCTCATGGTTCATCTCTGCCTCCAATTTCCCCCAACTCCCTTCTCCACTCCATCTCCCCATGTCCTCCGTGTTATTCCTTATGCTCCACAAATAAGCAAAACCATGGAATGGATATGGAATTAGTAATTAAAAACCTATCAATAAGCAAACCTCCACACAGCTTATTTTTCCAAATATTTAAAGAATAATTAATGCTAGTCCTCAAACTGTTCCAAATATTTAAAGCAGAGAAAATACTTATGAAATCATTTTCTAAAGTAAGCATTACCCTAATATCAAAGGCAAAGATACCACAAAAGAAGAAAATGACGGGACAGTGTCTGATGAATAGATGCAGAAATCTCCAACAATTTACTAAGAAATCAAATTCAATAGCACATCAAAAGGATCATATACCATGATCAAGTTAAATTTATTCCTGGCATGCAGATGGTTCAACATATCAAAATTTTACTACACACTGGGACATAGGGGGGATTAATATTATTTTGATGCCTAATATTAAAACCTAAGAAGATAACACCATAATAGTTTGAGGACATTATCAAAGATTCAGAAACATCAAATAAGAAGGTCAGGTCTACTTATCATATAAAGAGCACATCAGTTCAGCTAAGATTCTAAGTGGGGACAAAAAAATGCATGTAATATGCATAGAAAAATATGCTTGTTGTAGAAACAAAGGCCATATGAGCTACTCATATTTCTGTCCTTTTATTAGTTATATATCTATATAATTTAATTATTTTTCTGCTATATTTCCCTCTTTTCTTTTACACTATTTTTTTATATAGGATGGAGTAGTGGTGTTTATTCATAAGTTACTAGAATCAAGGATGAATTGTTACTGAACTAAAAGGGATAATGAACATCAGTCAGATACATAAATGTTACAGATGAAAGTTTGAGTGTCCTCTTTGGGAAAAGGGTGAGAACATACAAGGAATTATTCATGTTAACTTAGTTGGTAGCAGGCTGTTGATGTAACTGTTATTTGAGTTTAAGTGTAAGAAGAATGTGCATTTAGATATGGTCATTGAATAGCTATTAATGGTGACAAATTCTGAGATTGTTGGCCCACTCAACATCCATTTCTATAATCGCTCAGGAACAGAGAGCAGACAGGTATAAAGTATTTACACAGATTTCTTTGTATTTAGATTTGGAATATATTTTAATTTATAGCAATTGGATGTATTTATGCAAGACTTAGATCAAATAAAGGCGGAATATAGGATATCTATTCTTCTAGCACAGGCCATGGCAGTGGTAGAATGGTTCTGAAGTCAGCAGATTCTTCACTTATCAATTTCTGCAAAGATGAGAAAACTTTCTTGATTTTGTCAGAGACACAATAGATCTGGGTGCTAAAAATTGTTTTTGGGACCTTAGCCTAGTTATCTTTCTCCATCTCAGCAGTTACATATGAACCAAATTTCCTTATTAAGTTCTTTCCCAGTTTAAATAGACTATAATGCATTCTGTTGGTTGTAACTGAACACTCTTTAATATAGTCTTTAAATGAAAACTTGCTTAATTCGGTCAGAACAAAAGGGTTCAAACTCTAATAAGAATAGTCAGCCACCTGACTAAGAAGAACATTTAAAAATACTTAAAAAGTTTAACAAGTTTAGATGTGAAAATTCTTCCATGAAGTGACTAACAATATATTTCCATTAGGTTAAGAATAGGATTAGGTAGGTGAAGATAAAATATGTCATAGTATTTCTTCAACTCACCCATGGTTAGTAGAAAGTGGAGATAACATTATTGTAGTTTTTCAATAAAACAGACCTGCTGTTAAAAAAAAATCTGAAACCACACTTAGCAAGTATAGGCAGTGGACACTTGCTAAGCAACTTGCAATTATTTCATAGGGTTTATTTTAGTTACCTATTAATATGATTATATTTAAAACTGTCACTATTTTGGATATCACCATCAATTAATAAAATGAGCCAGAAAGACTTATGTGATTTATCTGCATGTATCCTAATTGTCTCAAAAACACTATGTCAAAGAGATTGTATGACACAAAGTTACAGACACCAGCAATATTTAAAAGATGAAATGAGATAAGCAGTGATAACCAGGCAAGGGAATGGTAAATCTGCAATTCCAACTTAGTCCTTTTTATTTATCTCCTGCAGTGAAGAGTAATGTGGGAAGTGATTTGCTGTCTCAATTCTCCCAAAAAATGTTGTGTGAAAGATAAAATAAGACTGACACTGACTACAGGTTTGCTAAAATGAAAAAAAAAAAAAGCAACATTCAAATACTCTGAGGTTTACAGTCAGTAAAAGTGGAAATGTATATATGTTAATGTAAAGAAATATAGAGGTAGTGCCAGCTCCCTCAAACCTACAATAATCACAAATAAGAGTTTCCTACAGAAAGTATTCAAAATTCACTTTATAGCTCAATTTATACTTTAGGTAGTCAGAAATGCCTACATTAAATAGACATCAGTCTCTTATGATAAACAATACTTTTAAAATTGAGAGTCCCTTCTATATCCAAAAAATTATAGTAAAAAGTTAATATAGACATTACACATAGAATTTGTAGAAAAAAATCAAAAGAATATGAAAAATCACCTTGTAGGGAAATCTTATTCTATCAAAATCAAACTAACTGACACTTTGCAAAGGATATTCAAATTAATTAGCTTAAACAGTAATATTAATATATTGGTTAAATAATTTGTTTAATAAAATATTTGACTATTACAAAACATACAAAATTCACAATTATACAGAGACCAAAGCACTAGAGATCACTAGAAATTATATGCATGTTTTACATATATGATCTACATAATTTGATTCTAGTTTTTCTTAGTAGTTATGTTCTATAAAGTTGCTATGACCACCAAATAAGGAAATACTGTAGCAGTTGAGGCATTGCTCCTGTGGGAAACAGGATTATGTTCATGCTGAGAGCCTCTGGTTACATTTTCATCAACTGATCAGTGTGTTTTTGTTTAAAGATATATTATTTAATATACATTGTTGATCCACCACTGAAATAATATCCAGCTGCACTATAATGCATGTCTGAACAAAGTTTATATAATACAGGCTTCCCCTCTCCCACTTGCCCTGCAAGGCACATCAGAGCCTTCTTGCATTTAGAAACACTAGACAACACTTCAGGCACCGTAGTCAGGGACCATTTAAATATTGATGAAATCACCAACAAACAGCAAAAATATGTGAGAAATGTGGTGTTCTATAGATCATGGAAAGGACACTTGTGTACAGTCTGAGAATTGACACAAGATGACACAACATCACTTTGTTCAATCTCAGGTGAGAATGTGTGCTTTGGGCTACTCAAAGTTTTCACTGCTCTGCATAATCCTGAATGACTGCATAAATGCTCCAAGTATTGATTAAGAGGTTACAAACAGGGACGCCTGGGTGGCTCAGTTGGTTAAGCGACTGTCTTCGGCTCAGTTCATGATCCCAGCGTCCTGGGATCGAGTCCCACATCAGGCTCCTTGCTCGGCGAGGAGCCTGCTTCTCCCTCTGCCTCTGCCTGCCTCTCTGTCTGCCTGTGCTCGCTCTCTCTCTCTCTCTCTAACAAACAAATAAATAAAATCTTTAAAAAAAAAAAGAGGTTACAAACAATCATTGGCAAGATAAACAGGGAAATCACTCTATATATGTGTGTATATATACATGTGTACATGTATATAAATTTATATATGTATAAATATGTATGCGCACATATTTGCAACATAAAATATACAAAATATAACATGCAGTATAAAGACAATGCTAATAATAATGTAAAATTAGATACCTTAAAAATATTAAAAATATGAAATAGTACAAAAATATGAAATACTCTCAGTGTAGATCTATTATTTTTACATTTAAGCAAATACTCAGTTTCCTCAAGTATACATGGAAATTTAATAGGCCATAAAGTTAGTTTCAATAGATTTTAAAGAGTCAAGAATAGGCTACATTATCTGTCACGAAATTAAATGAGAAATTACAGAAACAATAACAGACAAATAGATTTGGAACTTCCAAAGAAAAATTCATTTTGGGAACTTAAAAATAGTTAGACCTGATCAAAAGTAAAAACTATATGCCAAAACTTGTAGTAAGTGGTGTAAGTGGTTCTTAGAAATTTATTTAAATGCTATTAGAATAGAAACAGCAAAAATAAAAAAGAACACCCTAAAGTCCACAGTAATGATTACATGAAGACAATAAAATAATCTCAGAAAAAGGGGAGGAAATAAAACAACATAAGAGAAGATAAATAGATAAAAACAAAATCAAGTTAAAAAAAGCAAATTCTTTGAAAAACTAGTATTAGTAACACTAGCAATTACTTGTGAGATGCTGAGAAAAAAAAAAGCAAAAATTAAAACTATTAGAAATATAAAAGTGGTATTGCCAATATGAAATATAAAAAATTACAAATATAAAATAATTGAAATACTAAAGTAATTGAATACAACAAGGCCTTTACAAAACTTGACAATAGTTCCAAAATTTATAGGGAAAAGTGGAAGACTAAGTATAACCAATTTAATTCTTTTTTTAAGAGCTTATTTATTTATTTGACAGAGATGAAAGTGATTGAGGGAACACAAACAGGGCAAGTGGAAGGGAGAGAAGCAGTCTTCTTGCCTAGCAGGGAGTCTGATGAGGAACTCAATCCCAGGACCCGGGGATTATGACCTGAGGCGAAGGTGGACATTTAACAATTGAGCTGCTCAGGTGCCTCTAACCAATTTTATTCTAAAAACAAAACAAAACAAAAAAGCCCACACCCTAACTGTAAGAACATTCTCCTATTAGATATCAGCATTTGTAAAGAACTAGTGCATTTAAGGTACTGAGGTATTAGCAAAGGAATAGATAAACCAACAGTGGAAGGCATTATTAGAACTCCTCTCCAGATATGTACACATATCTAATAGCTTCATTTATGATAAGGGAGTGGGATAACATAGGAATTGCATATGAGTGAGGACAATAAAAAACCTGAAAAAATAATACAAGGACAATTTATGATACTTACATTAAGAGATTGATTCTTAGACTACAGAGACACACATAAAATCTCAGGTGCCGATGGAAAATAGATCTAAATTTGAAAAATAATATGAAATTTTCTATATAATTTCAAGGTAGAAATGTATGGTGACTCAATATCTGGGTCAAATGGTACAATTATTTTGATATGTTTAATTAAATGATGATATAACAGTCAGCTACTATGTATGACAAACTGCTATAAACTTAATGACTTAAAATAACAACAATTTATTTTTGTGCATGAGAAAGTCAGGAAATTCTAATCTGGGCTGCTTTGGTTGATTTTGGTTGGACTTGTTCAGCATCTATTATGAACTGGTGGCCATGCTGGTGTTTCATTGGTTTAGAATGGCCTTGGTGGAAAAGACTAGGCTTTGCCCCATGTGGTCTCTCATCCTTCTATAGACTCCCATGAACTTGTATTCATGGCAGAGGTAGGTTCCAACATCTCTTGAGACTTATTGCTATAACCAGCATTGTGTTATTTCCTCCACATTGTATTAACCAAAGCAAGTCACAAGGACAGATAAGATCAGAGTAAGAGAATAGATTCTACCTCATGATGTGTGGAGAAGAAATGTAAGAAATGTCCAAGAAGGCAGATTCAGAGAAGTATGCAGAATTTTCCATTTTTGCAATCCATCTAACTACAGAAAGTAAAATTTCCTTTGTTTATTTTCTTTTAATTGGAAGTAAAAATGTTTTTCAGAAGACAATTTTTATCTTTTCAATATTAAGTAGTAATGTCATTTTCTCTATCATTCATATGCACTTATATTAAAAGAAAAAACAAGACTACCTTCTCATCCAAAAACCTTCACTATATCATCATACTTTCTCACTCTAATGTCCTTCTTGCTTTTGTGGGATTTAATGAAGAAAAAATTATATTTCTAGTTATAAACTACCAAATTCACTCTTGGTGTAGCATGTGAAATACAGATCAATCACAACCTATGTTTTCTAAGCAGCATTTGGTAATATATGCTTTTAAAAACATATACAAATGAACAATTTAGGAAAATGCATTCAGGCTTCTGTTTGGAAGATGTATTTCAGTAAGCATTTACTTGCTGCCAATGGAAGATTTTGAAAGAAAATTAATTTAACTCTTCGGGCAAAGTTTTCATGCTATTGCCAACCCAACAAATTTTAAAAATGCAATAAATAAATAAAACCTTTAAAAATCTTATAAACTTGTAAAAATGCTTATAATAGACATTCATAAGGCTGTTATGTGTTTCATTGAATTTCATTATATTTTACTATAAATGACTTTTGGATAAGTAAAAACATGGTTTATCCTCTGATAGACTTCTCTCTCTCTCTTTTTAATAATTTTACTATGTCCTTAAGTTATTTAAGTAGAATTAGCTTACACAGGTAATTATTTTCAGTGGAATAGAAAAGGAAGAAAACAACTTTTTGAGATATTGCTCATAGTCAGAGATGCTCAAAGAATAAATGTTTCTGATTATTTACTTCAAAATAGGCCAGACATCCAATTCTCTTTTGGCTTTTATAAATTGTGCTATAAATTGATACTAAAAGTATGTAAAATTAATCTCTCCTAATAATTTATGGTTATTATTACTAAAAATCTACATTAGAAAATTCCTAACAGTATTTTTTTTAAGATTTTATTTATTTATTTGACAGACAGAGATCACAAGTAGGCAGAGAGGCAGGCAGAGAGAGAGGAGGAAGCAGGCTCCCCGCTGAGCAGAGAGCCCGATGCGGGGCTCGATCCCAGGACCCTGAGATCACGACCTGAGCCGAAGGCAGAGGCATCAACCCACTGAGCCACCCAGGTGCCCCCCTAACAGTATTTTTAGACCAACAATGAAATAACAGATTTTCAAAATAGTTACTCTTTAAATAGATTCTAATTTTTGTCCATGAAGAATTGAATATTTGTGGAGTTTTTATAAATATATGCGCTAAAATTAAGATACAAAGCTCTAAAAATTGTACTCTAAAAGCAGCTATATGCTTGAAACACATGAAATAAAGTTTTCATGATATAAACAATTATGGAGGGTAAAAGGTCTGCAATTATGGGCCAAATGTGTATAAATATTTGAACAGGCTGAAAGCTTTCACAAATTTGATTGCTTTGATAAAACATGGCAAAAGGTAAAATGCTGAACAACTTTTAATTAATTATAATTTACAAGGAGCTTTTATTAACATTATTGCATTTTTTTAAAAATCCATGAAATCAGCTTTTGAAAAAGAGCAAACCAAAATATAGTTTTTTTGTAATTATTTGTTTATTCATTTATTTTAGCTTTGTAGTTGATGTGAAGTTTATATGTGGAAAAGTGTACATCCTAAGTGTATAGTTTGATTAGTATAAAGAAATGAATATACTCATGAAACCACTGTGTCAATCAAGATATGGCATATTTCCATCACACCAAAAAGGCCCATTTTGTGCTCTCCAGTCGGTTTCCATTTCTCTAAGGCAATCATTGCTCTGATTTTTAATACCATTATTTGGACTTATTCTTGACCTTTATACAAATGGAATTATATTTTTTTAAAGCATGAATTAGGGACACCTAGGTGACAGTCTCTTAAGCATCTGTTTTTAGCTCAGGTCATTAAACTATTGTATTGACATACAATATTATATTAGTTTCAGGTGTCCAGTGATTTGTCATTTCTATGCATTGCCAAATGGTCATTACAGTAAATTTAGTTACAATCTATCACCTTAGAACGTTAATAAAATATTATTGACTATATATATATTATTGACTTCATATTATTGTCTTTATTCTTATGTTATATGTTACATCTCCATAACTTATTTATTTTATAGCTGGCAGTTTTTACTTCCTAATCCCTTTCACCCATTCCTGCCAAATCCCCAGGACTCTGGCAGAGTCTCGGATTTGTTTGTTTTTTTGTTTTTTAGGTTAGGTTTTCTTTTCTTTTCTCTCCTTTTCTTCTTTCTTTCTTTCTTTCTTTCTTTCTTTCTTTCTTTCTTCCTTTCTTTCTTTCTTTCTTTCCTTCCTTTCTTCTTTCCTTCCTTTCTTTCTTTCTTGGCATTCCACATTTAAGTGAAACCATGCATTATTTGTCTTTCTCTGACTTATTTCACTTAGGACCCTATAGGCCCATCTGTGTTGTCACAAATGGCAAGATTTCATTCTTTTTATGGTTGAATAATATTCGATTGGATACATATGCCCCATCTTCTTTATCCATTCATCCATCCATGGGTGATTATGTTATTTTCATATCTTGGCTATTGAAAATAGTGCTGCAATGAACATAGGGGTGTATATATCTTTTTGAGTTAGTGTTTTTGTTTTTTTTTTTTGGATAGATACACAGTAGTGGAATTGCTAGTTCATATGGTAATTCTTAATTTT
The DNA here is from genome assembly GCA_003697995.1 of Taxidea taxus jeffersonii. Classification (NCBI taxonomy): domain Eukaryota; kingdom Metazoa; phylum Chordata; class Mammalia; order Carnivora; family Mustelidae; genus Taxidea; species Taxidea taxus. The sequence goes on along the minus strand of ML106254.1, from coordinate 18,032 downwards.
AATTTTATTTTTTTGAGGAACATCCATACTGTTTTCCATAGTGGCTGCATAATTTGCATTCTCAGCAACAGTGCACAAGTGTTTCCTTTTCTCCACATCCTTGTCAACACTTGTTTCTTGTGTGTGTGTGTGTGTGTGTGTGTGTGTGTGTGATTTTGTTTTGTGTTGTTTTTTAGTCACTCTGACAGGTGTAAGATGACAATCCCATTGCAGTTTCAATTTGTGTATCCCTGATGATTAGTGATGTTGAGAATCTTTTTATGTGCCTGTTGGCTATCTGTATATATTTTTGTATTTTTTTAAGATTTTATTTATTTATTTGACACACAGAGAAAGAATATAAGCAAGGGGAGTTGGAGAGGGAGAAGCAGGCCTCCTGCTGAGCAGGGAGCCTAATGTGGGGCTTGATTCCAGGGCCCTGGAATCATGACCTGAGCTGAAGGCAGACACTTAATGACTGAGCCACCCATAGATTAATTGACCATACATGTATGGGTATATGTCTGGGACGTCTATTCTGTTCTATTGCTTCATGTCTGCTTGCATGCTAATACCATACTCTTTATTACTATAGCTTCAGAAGATCTGTTTTACTACTACTCTTTGGTCCATTTGCATATTGAGTTACATCACATGTAGTTGTTGCCTCAGTGTGACTGTCAGATGAGATGAATTCAGGGTCCTCCTCCTCTGCCATCTTCCCAAATATCCTCAAAAGTAGTGTTTAATTATCAAATAGTTCATAAAAATTTTTGAGTTACCTTTTTGAGTGCTGGATCAGACAGGTGGGTCACTTTTCTCATGGGACTCAGTTTAACAGGGAAAACAAATTTTAAACAGGAAAATCACAGTGTAGTCAGTGGCAAGAAGAAATATAGGAAATCATTATTATAATCTATATTTTTTCTTTTCCTATTTCAGTACTACCTGTATCTGTTCATTCTATGTAGACTGTTATTCCTCCTTTCTTCCTCCTTCATAAAGCTAGTCAATTTTCTGACATTGGTTTAATAATCATATTTTTAAGGAAACTTTGTCTGGTTTATCTTCTTTTAAGAAAACTCTCAAGTCTGGATTAGAAATCCCCATTTGTTTGGTTTTATAGCACTTGTATATCCCATATCAGAACAATCCACACAATCTATTGTTATTGTCTTCTTGCAAATTTGTTATTCCTACTAATCAATATTCTATTATTTTCACCTTAACTATAATCTTATTTCCACAAAATCTGTATGGGACTGATGTATCCATTCCCATGATAACAGCAAACAAATTTAGATCCAGAGGGGTTATATATTTGGCAAGATCATGAAATTTAATAAGAGGTAGAGTCAGGATTAGACCCATGTAAATGAAGTTTGACCATTTTGGATAACCACAAATAAGTCACCCTCAACAGAATCATGACTGGCTACTTGATGAGAAAGGCTTTTAGCAATAAAATATTCAATAACTTGGAAACCATTACTCCTAATTGTGTTTTTCTTTCAAGATACCCAAAATTTTCCCATTAATAAACTACAGAATTTCTTCTTGTATATTCTTATATGCCATCTCTAAGATAATTTCTTTTATATTAGTTTAGAGCCAGAGGATACAAGAAAGTGCTTTGTTAAATAAAGAATTTCAAGAGTCTTGTAATATCCCTCATAGATCTCATAGAAATTATAGATTTCCCTTATGGTTTATTTTAATCAAAAGATATAGTTTTAGTACTCCATGAGGAATCACACACAGATAATATTGCAATTTCAAGAGAGAGAAGTTACCCTTATTATGTCTGTTATTTAATCATTGATTATACTCTGATTTTGATTGTTGAAAGGAATTTGGCTATGAAGGGTGAAAGATGTAAAATATAACATGTTGGTTTTATATTTATAATAAGGGATATTTTCCAAGAAGATTTCTGCACAAAAAACCCAAATATGCTACGAGTAATTCATTCTTTGTTACTCTTCTATTTCATACCTGTCAAGAGCATGATGCCCCTCTCCAATTCCTAACAACACCAGCTTAAATGTAAAACAAGCTGATCCACCCACATATAGTGTATAATATTAAATGTAACCTGTGTCCTGCCGACAGCCTCTGTTTTAGTTCCAAGACAACTTGGAAGCAGGACTCATCCCATCACAGAATTTCTTTAAAATAATTCAGCCTACAAAGGCAATAATGAGACTAACAGAGATTTCAAAGGGGAAGGGTATGTGGGCTTACACCACTTCCTCCATGATATACAATTTCCTTAATTCTCTCTTGACATTAATCCAGTTTAAGCATCTAACTGCCCACAAACATGGCATTCTCTGCCTCCCTCTGTACATTCATTTCTTTTTTCACCCTTCCTTGCTCTTTATTTTTCTCTGAGCATTTTCCTGTGTCTCTCTTCTTTCCTTTTATTTTTTTAAAGTAAATTAACTTTCTTATTCTACTTCTCCCAAATGCACATATTCAGACAACTTGCATATTCAAGTAAAGAACGCTCTGCATTTCTTGGGTTTACCTACTTTAGAAAGGAATAGAGAATTATAAATATCACTTTCTTCTTTATAAGCATCCTACCATTCCAAGAGATTGTCCCTTTGACAATGAAATCACATGGCATTTTGAACTCTGAAATAACATTATATTGGCTTCAACTTCACCTGTTTCCAAATAGAGTACTGGATCCCATATTTTGGGGGAAAATATACTAACTGTCATTCTTAAATAATAAACACGCATGGAGGAAACTTAGCTTGGTGGCAATGAATCATCAAGATGACCAAATTAATAATTTTATCTAACTACTATTATTTACTTTATCTACTTTTATCTACTTTATCTAACTACTCTTTTAAAGAAAATGAACTAGTTCTATAAGGTTTATTATAGAGTAAAGCAGTTCTCTGCCCTATTCCTACTTTATCCCTATAGCCCTAATCTTATTTCCTATTATTTTTCCCATCCTTGCTTTTTAAAACTGTTCATGTGTTAACTGAGTAAACATAGATAATATGACTTCATTGTTAAATTTTTATTTAACAATATCCATTTTGGATACATACTTGTTTTCTATTATATTGGTTCATGATCGAGCATACTTATTCTCTTCATTTGCCTCTATCTATCCCCATTCATTGCAGTTTTATCACAGTTTTGGTTAAATCAATAGCCTGAGTATTTTTCCTGTTTATTTTGGGGTCCTGTTTTCCTTGGAGTTTCTTTCTGGCTATTATTAGCCTCACGTGAATAATGAAAAGCAAAACTGAGAAGATTATCAAAAGATACAGTAGTAATTATTGATCGATAATTACTACTATTGATAGATCACTACAATGACAGAGAAATAAGAAAATGACTTTTTTTTGGGGGGGAAGACCCCCAAATCATGTCCATCAAGTTTCTTTCTTTGGTACTGAATAAGTTCTTTATTTTTAGCCATTGCCTATTTCTGTTGGTGTACAGAATTCATTTTATTTTGTCCTTAGTTACAATTATTTGGATTATTTTACTATTTCAAGAACTTGTTGACATTTCTCCTCCACTGTTATTCCCCTCTCCTATCAACTTTGTCTCTTCAGTGGATATATTGTTCCCTAAAAAATTGCTACAAATTTAACATCTTAAAATAATAACAATTTATTATCTCACAGTTTCTGTGGGGCAGGAATCTCGACATGGCTTATGTTAGTCATCTACTCAGGGGTCTCAAAGGCTAAAATCAAAATGTTAGCTGGGGCTGCAATCTAATCTGAGGCTTGGGATCCTCTTTCAAAATCATTGGTTGTTAACAAAATTTAGTGTCTTGCATATGTAAGACTGATGATCCAGTGTTCTTCCTATCAACAACATAAGGCTCTCAGCTCCTAGAAGCCTTCTAAAATCCTTGCCACATGTACCTACTATAGGCACTTATGACATGATTATTTGTTCCTTCAATGTCAGCAGGAGAATTTTTCAAACCTTTCTGATCTTTTTAAAGGGTTCTCTGCTAAGGTTAGGCCCATCGAGGATAATCTCCCTTTGAATGAACTTAAAATTAAGTAATCATGGATCTTAACTTCATCTGCAAATCTCTCTTTCCATGTAATGTGACAATTATAGGAATGATATGCCATCATATCCACAATATTGAAAGGGTGGGGATTTTATGGCATTCATACAGAAGCAGGTAGGAATCTGTAGTGCCATCTTAAAACTTTACTTTCCATTATCTATATCCCTTATTAGTAAAAAAAGGAAAAAGGATTAAAAACATACTTTTTTTGAAAAATGACTATACACACACACACACTTTATTATAACACACACATATATATGCATCATTTACTGACATGTTCTTAAAAATTTTTTTTTAATATTTTATTTATTTATTTGTTAGAGAGAGAGAGAGAGAGCGAGCACAGGCAGACAGAGTGGCAGGCAGAGGCAGAGGGAGAAGCAGGCTCCCTGCCAAGCAAGGAGCCCGATGTGGGACTCGATCCCAGGACGCTGGGATCATGACCTGAGCCGAAGGCAGCTGCTTAACCAACTGAGCCACCCAGGCGTCCCATTAAAATTTTAGTAATATTTTTGGATGGGCCAGAGAAAAAAGAATGAGGAAAATATTTAGAACAACAAATCTATCAGGACTTAGGTGATCATACATAAAATTAAGTTAACTAAAATCTAGAATCCTGTGTTTGTTTGGATAATCTTTCTGTTCTATAGAAAAATGACTCTACCCATATTGTCACATCATCAAGATGAATCCATTAGCAAATTTTAATGTTGGTCTTGCAACAATATTTTGTCTCTAATTGTGCTCGTGAAACAACATACAAAAGACTACATGATAGATTATAGGTCATTTTGTAGAATTATCACAGCTCTACAGATTAACAATTTATTTACAATAGAGAAAGGTCATTTCTGAACTTACAGAGCCAAGCAATTCTTAAACACATTGTTAGCTCAGAGATAAAAGCTGTCACTAAATTATGCTATCCTGTGATTTCAAATGATGCATCAATAAACAGGAATTAAAAATTCATATGAACAGAGCCAAAATGTCTTTTTGGCAGACCAGTATTTTGATATTAATGTGCCTTTGATTTTCAGAATAGGTTCAAAAGGTATAATGGGGCCAATACTGATGCCAAGAACATCACATGGGAAGTTAGAAATGCAAAACCTAGGACCTCATTTCACACTTATTTAATAAAAATATGAATTTCAACAAGATTCCCTAAGTGATTCAAAGGCACATTAAATTGCAAGAGGTACTACTCTCGTTTACAACTCTCACTGTATTATGAGGGAACTATGTGTCATGAATGGTACAATTTGTTTGAGATCCCATAGCTGGTTAGAGGCAAAGCTGAGAGTAGTACCTAGTTCTCTGGACTGTTAACCCTCACTCTTCCAACACTTTTATTGCCCATGTCAAAAAAAGCCTTAAAGTTTTGGAGAACAATGACATCAAACATGAATAGACAATTTAGGTGTTAGACTCTTTATGTAACATGAGTTTATTTCAGAATCCTACTTCTACATGGTAAACTAAACAAGATAACCTCAATACAAAAGAACCTAAAGTTCTCTCACTTTCCTGATTTCTGAAAACAAAGAGTGATAATTTAAGAAGGGCAGGCAAAAGAATAGGCTAAATTACTATGAAAATAACAATAGCAAAACCCAACATGTAAATTAAGGCTGATTCACTCAACATTTTTACAACTACTCAATGGCAAAACTTCACTTTCTTTCTTCATTCTTTCTTTTTTCTTCCTCCCTTTCTTCCTTCCTTCCTTCCTTTCTTTCTTCCTTATTTCTTTTTTTTAAACTATTTCTTGATGTTGATAATGCAATCTCTTCAATGATTTTCTGAATCCAGGGAAAAATAATTTTGCAATTATGATGAAATGATTTGTTTTACATTTGAATTTCTCATTATGCACATTTTAATAATAATTTTGGACCTCTCAACTTAAAATTATAAAAGCAGTATTGATTGCTTTGTACTTATAATAATAAGTAATCTTCAGGTGGTAAGACTGAGTGTTTTCAAAGGTCTTAGACAGTGAGGCTTGACAGTTTATTAAATCACTTGTTACAGAGGAGTAGAATCAATTTGATCAGTTTCCATTTGTATATGTATCATTTTTCTCTTCTTAAAATGTGTGTATGAGATCAACCTTGCACCTTTCTGCAAGGCTTAAAAGAAAGTGATGTGAAGTAGTTTATCATTTGATGCTAGAAAACTAAATAAAAAGGTGGTAGCTTTTGTTAGATTTTTAGTTCAGTAACAGGAGAAAAGAAGGATCTATTTTCTTTCCTCAGTTAAAGAATATTTTAATCCAAGAACAGCTCTAGACTGAATTGTTTTCCTGTAGCAACTGTTAATCTAAGAGGTTTAAAGACTTTACTCTTTAAACCAGGCTTGCATATCAAATCATATCCATTTGGCATCTGTAATAGGAAGTGACTCTGTGTGTGTGTGTGGGTGTGTGTGTTTTACAGAATGACTGTAAAACCAATATAGGAATATGATACTTCTACCATAGTAAATTATTTAATCACATGTAAATTTAAAATGTACTTAACTTTCAAAGTTTACCAGGAATAATTTCATATATCTATACAAACCTCCCAAGATAACAGTGATTCTCCCCACTGTCTAATATAAGTAACAAATAATGCTGAGAAAAGGTTTTCTTGAAAACAACTTAAGAGTTTTATATAATGCTTCCATTCCATATGCATTTACTTGCTGAGTGGCATAAACTATATTTTTCCAGTTTCTGGGATACTTTTATTATTATTTAAACTCCATCCAGCTAAAAACCAAAAAGGAGTCAAGAGAAGCGTTATATGTAGATTCTATTGTAGACTTTTTTGTTAGTTTAATAGTGACCTATTCTTTTTCTAGTCCTATTTTTCTTTATTTTGAAATGAGCTTGGGATATTGATTTAGATGATACTCTACTCTGCCTTTCATTTGATTTTTGCTTTTACTGATTCTGTTTTCTTCTCTCTCTCTATTTTTTGTGTATTGTATTTTTGAGGTAAATGCTTTTTAGGTAGCTTAAAAGGAAAGGTCTTTGTTTTTCTGGAATGAATAATTTATCTTTTCTTTGGCAATGTCTTAAGGCTCTGAGTTTTTCTTTTGTTATATATATAAAAGTTTTGATTTTATTTTTTCAAGAAGATATGAGAAAAATTACATTAAATTTTCTATGTTATTTATATATATTTATACTGTTTTGTATTTATTTGCTTATAAGACAGAACTCATATTTTTATGTTAATTCTACTGGATCAAAAGTTAGACACAATCTATTTAATAAAGGTTATGGGGAGCATGAGATATGTGATATATACTATGAAAGTGTGATATGGCAGAGGTACTCCTAAACACCCTACGGCATCCTACAAGAAAGAATTATGTGGACAAACCCCTATAATGCCAAGTTTAAGAAACCCTGTGCTAATTCATTTGTATCTCTTCTGCATGGTAGTACCTCAGCCTCTACTCACAAGATGCCAGAAGCCATTCTTTCCCTAACTCTCTCATGACAATCAACAATGCCTATAATGATTGATAGTCTCTCCAGAGGGGCAAAACTATCCTTGGATGAGAAGTACTGATTCAGGAAAAAGGGACTGTTTAAAACTAAGAAAATCTGGAAATCGCAGTGAGAGGATTTAATAGGATAATTACAACAAAACACTCATTTCAAGATGATTAAACTCAACTTGTAATTGGTCAAAATAGAATCTTAATTGATATAATTTTAAGGCAATTTACATCCTTGGTAAGAATAAGTAATTCATGAATAATAGATATTTTTTCCTGATTAGTAGAATAAAATGTAATTTCAAGGCATATTGAGGGGTATAATGTTGAGATTTGGAAGCAAAATAGGCAAGACTAATTGTGGGCAGATTCACTTCAGGAATGATGTCTGAAAATTATCATTGATTTGCTTATAAGGGAGGCAACTATAACTGATAAAAGTTATTGTAAAAGTGATAAACATGTATTCATGCTCCCTGGAATTGTTCTAAGAGTGTACAGATGGAGTAACATTTATTGAAGAAAGCCTATTAAATCTCAGTAAGATCATCAATAGTCTTTGCTAACTAACCACAACCCACTTCCTCCCTCTATACCTCTAAGAGCTTAACCTGATGGATGCTCCACTCTGGGTCTGTGTGGCCAAGAAAATAGGGCTTCCCATTAGCTTCCAATCAAAGCATCTACCTGAATTGCACAGGCTTCACGCTGTGGATGGAATAGATTTCACTGAAAGTGTTCAACTAAGTCATTCAACAGATAAATAGGAAAGCAACAACCCCCTGACGGGTATGTGAATTTAGTATCCAGAATTGCTGCAATATATTATCTAAAATGTCCAGTTTTAATATGAAATTACTCAACATAAAAGGAAATAGGAAAGTGTGAGTCATAAAGAGAGAAAAAAGGCCACAACAGAAACTGTCCATGAGAGGGCTTTGACTTCAAATTTTACAAGACATCTTCAAGGCACCATTATATGTTCAAAGAATTAAAAGTCCTTAGGCTTAAAGGCTCAAATAAAGGTGTGATGATGATCAACTATCAAACAGAAAATATCAATGAAGACATATATATATATATATATATATATATACATTTTTTAAAAAAAATGAAAACTCAGGGGTGCCTGGGTGGCTCAGTCGTTGAGTGACTGCCTTTGGCTTGAGTCATGATCCCAAGGTCCAGGGATTGAGTCCTGCATCAGGCTCCCTGATCCACGGGAGGCCAGCTTCTCCCTCTCCCACTACCTCTGTTTGTGTTCCTTCTCTCACTGTGTCTTTCTCTGTCAAATAAATAAATAAAATATTTTTAAAAAATGAAAACTCAAGTCAAAAGTATAATAATTTGGGGTGCCTAGGTGGCTCAGTAGTTAAGCATCTGACTCTTGGGACACCTGGGTGGCTCAGTTGGTTAAGTGGCTGCCTTCGGCTCAGGTCATGATCCCAGCATCCTGGGATCAAGTCCCACATCAGGCTCCTTGCTTGGCGGGGAGCCTGCTTCTCCCTCTGCCTCTGCCTGCCACTCTGTCTGCCGTGCTCACTCCTTCTCTCTCTCTGACAAATAAATAAATAAAATCTTTAAGAAAAAAAAAAGCATCTGACTCTTGATTTCAGCTCAGGTAATGATCTCAGGGTTATGAGATCAAGTCCTGCATTGGGCTCTGCAGTTAACGTGGAAGTATTCAAGATTCTCTCTCTCTCTCTATGCCCCTTCCCCACCCCCTCAAAATAAAGTAAAATAATTCAATGAAAATTCATTAGAGCCTCAACAGTAGATATGAAATAGCAGAATTAAAAATCAGCAAATGTGAAGAGTGATGGATAGAAACTATGCAATCCTGAGAAAAAGAATGAAGAAAAATAAACAGCTTCTTAGAGAGTGAGAGAAATATTAAGCAAATTAAGATATATGTAATATGAGTACCATGAGAGAGAAAGGAAAAGAAAAAAATTTTGAAAAAAAAATCATACCTGAAAACTTCGCAAATTTGGCAACAAATATTAATTGACACATCCTAAGGTTCAACAAACTCCAAGTAGTATAAACAAAAAGATATGCATTCACAGATATATCATAGTAAAAATGTTGAAAGAGAAATTCTTAAAAATATACCAACTACCAACTTGGGGAGAAATAGAAAACCTCAATAAGCTAATCATAAGTTAAGCAATTAAATTAGTAATTTATTTATTTTTTTTACACAGTACTATTCAGAAAGCTACCTACCAAATATGTAGCCTACCAAATATTTAAAAAATATTCTTCACAAAGAATATTTTTATTATTCTTTATTATTATTAATATTTATTAAAATATTCTTCACAAAGAATATTTTTATTCTTCACAAAGTCTTCCAAAAATAGGAGAACACTTTCTAACTAATGACATGAGGGCAGTATTACCTTAATACCAAAACCAAATAGAGGTGTCATAAGAAAATAAAACTACTGTTTAATATTTTATGAACATAAATGCAAAAATATGAACAAGACACTAACAAACCAAACCCACCAACATTTTACATATATATATGTATGTGTGTGTGTGTATATATATATATATAAAATACCATGTATATATATATATACCATGTATATATATATGGTATATATACCATATATACCATGTATACCATGTATATATATATAATATATATAGTATATATACTATAATATATATTAATTATTATATTATAATTATATATAGTAATTTATTATATATATTATTATATATTATTATATATGATAATAATATATAATATAATATAATATAACATATATAATACCATGACCAAGTGAGATATATCCCAGGAAAGAAAAGTAAAGTTAATATTCAAAATAAATTCATATTTATGAATTCCTCTATTATAATATACCATTCCTACACAATAAAAAACAAAATCATATCATCATCTCAAATAGATAAAGAAGTATTTGACAAAATCTTATACCACTTTATGATAATAACAAAGCAAGACAATGAATAGAAGATAACTTTCTCAACCTGATAAAGAGCATAAATTAAAAAACCCATGTTAATATCATATTTAATTTAGAAACAATGAGTGTTTCACCCTCAGATCATGAACAAGTTAAGAATGTCCACTCGTGCCATTCATATTTGTCATTATATGAGAAGTTCTAGCCGGGGCAATTAGACAAGAAAATAAAATAAAAACACTGAGATAAGGAAAGATAAAAATAAAATTATTTCACAGATTATATGATGTTGTATATCCTTATGAATACAAAAAATATTTTACAACTAATAAATAAATTCACAAAAGAAGTCACTAGATGATTATTACAACAAGGTGATTACTACCAATAATACAATGCAATCTTATTTTTAATTACTTTTGCTAAAAGACAATCACCAAAGAAATCACTGAAAAGTTATTTGTAAATGAAATGAAAAAGCAAGTGGGAATTCAATATTTTTTCAAACTCTTATTACTAACAAACATATATGTTTAACATAAATGTTACTAGTTAATAAGGAAAATTTGAATAAATCAGTTACTCCAAGGAGTGAAGCAATTTGCTGAAGGAGAAACACAGATGGCCAAGTGACATTTAAAAAATCTTAAACATAAATAAGCATTTCACCAGTCATATCTGTCACAAATAAGTTCATTCATTCTCAGCATTAGTAAATGTCTTAGGAAAGTATCTCTGAAAGCACAACTTGAGATTCCAGAATTTCTGCTCTAGTGATTTCTTATGAAAGAGTTCTTAAGAAAGGAGAAGTGAAGGAAGGAGAATAGAACTACTGAAGAAAGCTAAGAATGCAGTCAATGCAGAGGATGAGAAGACTAGCCTCAGCCCAATTCTACGAGGAGCTGAGAGTAAATTGCAGCAGAATCTTTCCTACTATGGGACCTTTTGCCAGTTATTGGTTGCAGGCTCCAACTGCCGCCTACTGCAATTGGAATGTATAACCAGTAAAGGGAATTTTGGCAGAACACTAATAATACATTTGCTATAGTAAATGTTTAGAGAACAATTGTTTTTACTCTACTAATTAGAATATACATCAAGACATGTTGGAAGAGTATTTTGGCAGTACTTCCTAATAAAAAAAAAATTATGTACTTTAACCCAGAAATCTACTTCTGTAAATATAAATCAAATAAATACTGTCCTTGCTTTACGGCAGGGCGGGGGTTGGGGAGTGGAGGCATGTATGTCAGTGTTTATTGCAGGATGCGGTAGGTAGAATAATAGAACCCCTACACCCTAATCCCCAGAACCTGTGGGCTCTTAGTTTCCATGGCAAAAGAAATTAAAGTAGCAGATGGAATTAAGATTGCTAATCAACTGATCTTAAAATAGAAGCAGCACGCTGCATTATCCAGGTGGTTCCAATGTAATCACAGGGTCCTTTACAAATGGCAGAGGGCTCAGAAGAGTCAGAGTGTGGCAGCGTGAGAACGGTTTCATCTACTATTGTTGGCTTTGAAGATTGGCTGTGCCTGAGCCAAGTAATGTTGGCAGCCTCTAAAAGCTGGAAAAGACAAGAAAAGAGAGTCTCCCTGAGAGCCTCCAAAAAGGTATGTAGTTCTGCCAACATTTTGTTTTAGCCTAGTGGGATCCATTTCATACTTCTGACCTCCAAACTGTAAGAAATATGTGAGGTTTGTAGTAACGTGTTACAACAGCAATAGGAAGTGAATACACAGGATTGCTGAAATTATGTATGATGAGAAAGAATCATACCACTGACAATGGGAATGGGAAAAGCAGTGGAAAGATAAATCAATGATGTATCTAGCAGTTGAACATAAACATTCAGGAGACATTAATGCTACTGTGTTTTTTTCCTTTAATGAAAAATATGGAAAAGAATAGTTGCAGGGATTTGTTTGGGAAAGAATTTTGTCAACTATAATAAATTTGAGGTTCCACTGTGATATTTAGATAGGCAAGCTGAGCTATCATAATGAAGCATTGGTTTTAGTGCTGGTGTGAAAACAACATTTGAAAGGGTTGGAAAGTGAATAAATGAAAGGAAATAAAGCTGCATATGATTATTTTAGGTTTGCTATGAAAAGGTGGAGAATCTGGTCGTTTTTCAAAGAGGTAGAAAGAGCTTAATAAGTGAAGAAACCAGTAAAAAGGAAGAATCTTAAGTTTAATGGAAGGATAGGTAATTAATCAAGTTCTCAAAGGAAATGTGCAAGTGATATATGGGGTCTGGAGATTATTACTACTGATTTAATTTCACTTGCTTTTATTAAAGGCATTTGTAAGTAAATGAAAATTCTGTGGAAATTAGTGGGACAATATTGGTAACTGCCTTACCATCTGTGTTGGAATGTATTTGAGGAGTTTCTAATTTAAGTTATTCCAATTTATGTAATAAAATGTTTTTATTCATTTTCCTCTTGAATACTCATGATGAATTAGATCAAACAAAAGTCTGTTTTGGTTGGTTGAATGGTTTTTGTCTCTACTATTCTCAGTGTCTTCCAATGTTAAACACTCAGATTAAAGCAACTTGTAAATTTCTTTTTAGAATCAAATACATTGTGATTAAGATTCCTAATAGGACTAATCTAATTGTCTTATTAAGATCCAGATCAAGCTCCTGGAGTTTTTGATAGAAAATTATATATAAGTGTATACTTATATGTATATATATAAATATAGCTATGTACATATAGGCATGCATAGATACATATATATTTATTCAAAATTACAAGAAGTATTTTCAGAGGATTTTCATGAAGGCTTCATGAATTTTTATAGGTTAATAGCTATGGTTGAGCATAGTCAAGAATATGGTTCATTTCTGAATCATGGAATTATCTGGGAGACATTGCTAAATGGTTATAAGAATGTCAAGTAACAAACTTATAAAACACACTATAAGGATAATAAGATACATGTTGACTTAAAATGTGTGTAAAAATATTATCTATGAAAAAGTTTGATATAATGCAAAGGCAAATTGGAGCTATCTTTACAGTATAGCTTAAAGTTTCTTTTCTTCCAAGGCAATAGAAACATGACAAACCTTGTCTCCAAACTATACAGATAACAAACCAATATTCCCTCAATCACAGAAGACTGGATTGTAGAATTAGTAAGAACTGAGTGTCACAATAGACTAAGAAAAACACTATAACATTAGGGCTAAGCACGACACCAGGTTGGTGAGAACATAATGCTGGAAGTAAGTCATTTTACCCAGTTTCTGTAAGATTAAAGAAAAGATTTGCCAACACCTAAGCCATGCAGCTTTAAAGTTCCTGTAGAAAAGAAAACAAGTTTAAGATATATATGTAAACATTTTAATGTATGTATGTATAAATATATAATTACACACATATGTATTTATAAATCTCCAAAAACAAGTCAAGAAGACATAGTGCATTAACAACTTAGTAGAATATCAGTCAAAACAAGAGGAAAGATAGATAGGTAATCAAAAATGACTTCTCAGGAAGGAGTCAAGATAGCGGAGAAGTAGCAGGCTGAGACGACATCAGGCAGCAGGAGATCAGCTAGATAGCCTATCAAACCATTCCGAACACCTACGAATCCAACAGGAGATTGAAGAGAAGAAGAACAACAATTCTAGAAACAGAAAATCGACCACTTTCTAAAAGGTAGGACCAGCGGAGAAGTGAATCCAACGCAACGGGAAGATAGACCCCAGGGGGAGGGGCCGGCTCCTGGCAAGCGGCGGAGCACAAAATCAGGACTTTTAAAAGTCTGCTCCATGGAGGGACATCGCTCCAGAGGCTAAACTGGGGTGAAGACCTCACAGGGACAGCGTGGACTCAGGTCCTGCGGGGTCACAGAAGGATCGGGGGTGTCTGAGTGTCGCAGAGCTTACAGGAATTAGAGCTGGGAAGTCGGCTGCGGAGACAGAGCCGAGGTTTCCTAGAAACGTGGTCTGTGACATGGACCGGTGCTCTGTGGCATGGGCCGGTGCTCTGTGCGAGGGGTCCCCACAAGATCCGGGGAGACTCCGACCTGGGAGAGCTCAGGGATCTACGGGGTTTGGAGACTACAGGTGGGACTCTGCCAGAGATAGAGACCCTTGATCACAGGCTGGGTGAGCTCGGAGTGCTCCCAGAAGCCAGTGAGATGGGACTGATTACGCACGATTTTCTCCAAGCGCAGTCTCCGAGTGCAAACGGAGGCTGGGGAGATGGGAGGATTAAATGCTTTTCTCTTAAGGCACACTGAAGACTGGGGCCTCTAGCTCTCGGCTCCTCTGAACTGGAGATTGGGAGGCTGCCATTTTCATTCCCGTCCTCCGGAACTCTACAGAAAGCGTTCAGGGAACAAAAGCTCCTAAAAGCGAACCCGAGAGGATTACTTAGCCCGGCCCCTGGTAAGGGAGGTGCAATTCCGCCTGGGGCAAAGATACTTGAGAATCACTACAACAGGCCCCTCCCCCAGAAGATCAAAGAAATCCAGCCAAGACCAAGTTCACTTAACAAGGAGAACAGTGGATTCTTATCTGGACAAAATGACAAGGCAAAAACTCACCACATAAAAAAGAACAGGAGGCAGGACCAAAGGCTAGGGACCTAATCAATACAGACATTGGTAATATCTCAGATCTGGAGTTCAGGACAACAATTCTCAAGGTTCTAGCCAGGCTCGAAAAAGGCATGGAAGATATTAGAAAAACCCTGTCCAGAGAAATAAAAGCCCTTTCTGGAGAAATAAAAGAACCAAATTCTAATCAAGTTGAAATAAAAAAAGCTATTAATGAGGTGCAATAAAAAATGGAGGCTCTGGGGCGCCTGGGTGGCTCAGTGGGTTAAAGCCTCTGCCTTCGGCTCAGGTCATGATAACAGGATCCTGGGATCAGGCCCCGCATCGGGCTCTCTGCTCAGCCGGGAACCTGCTTCCTCCTCTCTCTCTGCCTGACTGCCTACTTGTGATCTCCCTGTCAAATAAATAAATAAAATCTTTAAAAAAAAAAAAATGGAGGCTCTTACTGCTAGGATAAATGAGGCAGAAGAAAGAATTAGTGATATAGAAGACCAAATGACAGAGAATAAAGAAGCTGAGCAAAAGAGAGACAAACAACTACTGGACCACGAGGGGAGAATTCAAGAGATAAGTGATGCCATAAGACGAAACAACATTAGAATAATTGGGATTCCAGAAGAAGAAGAAAGAGAAAGAGGAGCAGAAGGTATACTGGAGAGAATTATTGTAGAGAATTTCCCTAATATAGCAAGGGGAACAAGCATCAAAATCCAAGAGGTGCAGAGAACACCCCTCAAAATCAATAGGAATCGGTCCACACCCCGCCATCTAATAGTAAAATTTACAAGTCTTAACGACAAAGAGAAAATCCTGAAGGCAGCACGGGACAAGAAGTCTGTAACATATAATGGTAAAAATATTAGATTGGCAGCAGACTTATCCACAGAGACCTGGCAGGCCAGAAAGAACTGGCATGATATATTCAGAGCACTAAACGAGAAAAACATGCAGCCAAGAATACTTTATCCAGCTAGGTTATCATTGAAAATAGAAGGAGAGATAAAAACCTTCTAGGACAAACAAAAACTGAAAGAATTTGTTAACACCAAACCAGCTCTACAGGAAATATTGAAAGGGATCCTCTAAGGAAAGAGAGACCCTAAAAGTGTTATCAGAAAGGAAGACAATATGCAGTAACAATCACCATACAGGCAATACAATGGCACTAAATTCATATCTCTCAGTAGTTACCTTGAATGTAAATGGGCTAAATGCCCCAATCAAAAGACACAGGGTTTCAGAATGGATAAAAAAACAAAACCCATCAATATGCTGCCTACAAGAAACTCATTTCAGACCTGAAGACACATCCAGATTAAAAGTGAGGGGGTGGAAAACAATTTACCATGCTAATGGACATCAGAAGAAAGCTTGGGTGGCAATCTTTATATCAGATCAATTAGATTTTAACCCAAAGACTATAATAAGAGATGAGGAAGGACACTACATAATACTCAAAGGGTCTGTCCAACAAGAAGATCTAACAATTTTAAATATCTATGCCCCTAACATGGGAGAAGCCAACTATATAAACCAATTAATAACAAAATCAAAGAAACACATTGACAAGAATACAATAATAGTTGGAGACTTTAACACACCCCTCACTGAAATGGACAGATCATCCAAGCAAAAGATCAACAAGGAACTAAAGGTCTTAAATGACACACTGGACCAGATGGACATCACAGATATATTCAGAACATTCCACCCCAAAGCAACAGAATACACATTCTTCTCTAGTGCCCATGGAACATTCTCCAGAATAGATCACATCCTGGGTCATAAATCAGGTCTCAACAGGTATCAAAAGATTGGGATCATTCCCTGCATATTTTCAGACCACAATGCTCTGAAGCTAGAACTCAATCACAAGAGGAAATGTGGAAAGAGCACAAATACATGGAGACTCAACAGCATCCTTCTAAAAAATGAATGGGTCAACCAGGAAATGAAAGAAGAATTGAAAAAAAACATGGAAACAAATGATAATGAAAACACAATGGTCCAAAATCTGTGGAACACAACAAAGGCAGTCCTGAGAGGAAAATATATAGCCATACAAGCCTATCTCAAGAAACAGAAAAGGTCTCAAATACACAACCTAACCCTACACCTAAAGGAACTCGAGAGAGAACAACATAGAAAGCCTAAACCCAGCAGGAGAAGAGAAATAATAAAGATCAAAGCAGAAATCAATGAAATAGAAACCAAAAAAAAAACAATAGAACAAATCAATGAAACTAATTCTTTGAAAGAATTAATAAGATTGATAAAACCCTGTCCATACATATCAAAAAGAAAAGAGAAAGGACCCAAATAAATAAAATCATGAATGAAAGAGGAGAGATCACAACCAACACCAAAGAAATACAAACAATTATTAGAACATACTATGAGCAACACTACGCCAACAAATTCGACAATCTGGAAGAAATGGATACATTCCTAGAGACATATAAACTACCACAACTGAACCAGGAAGAAATAGAAAACCTGGACAGACCCATAACCAGTAAGGAGACTGAAACAGTCATCAAAAATCTCTAAATAAACAAAAGCCCTGAGCCAGGCGGCTTCCCAGGGGAATTCTACCAAACATTTAAAGAACAATTAATTCCTATTCTCCTGAAATTGTTCCAAAAAAATAGAAATAGAAGGAAAACTTCCAAACTCATTTTATGAGGCCAGAATCACCTTGATCCCCAAACCAGACAAGGATCCCATCAAAAAAGAGAATTACAGACCAATATCCTTGATAAACACAGATGGGAAAATTCTCTATTGGCTACCAAAATGCTAGCCAATAGGATCCAACAGTACATTAAAAGGATTATTCACCACGACCAAGTGGGATTTATTCCAGGGCAGCAGGGTTGGTTCAACATCCGCAAATCAATCAATGTGATACAGTACATCAACAAAAGAAAGAACAAGAACCATATGATACTCTCAATAGATGCTGA